>PVJC01041244.1:0-15442 GCA_004026665.1 Murina feae | reverse complement strand
AAATTCTTCCACTTATGTGGCAGCTAATGAAAAAAATCAGAAAATCTAGGGTACTGTCTACTTTATTCCACAAAGTAGGTGTGTAATCTTGAGTAAGTCATGTAGCTATTCCAGGCCTTGTTTTTCTTATTTATAAAACATAACATTGTACTGGAGCACATTACCAGTTATAAAACCATGAAACTAAAAGAAATGTGCTGAGTTGACCTTCTGAAACTCAAAAGATAGCTTATTTAATATAGTTTAAGGTCTGATAATAATCAGAAAAAAATAATTCAATTCATGGTTTAATTTATCATGGTTTTCAAATAAGAAATATGATCCTTCCAGAGGAAAGGAAAAAGCATAAAAGGGACATAGCACCTTGCTATGCAATTCCTAGGGAAGACATGCTTTGTGCCTGAAGAGACAAACATTTTAGTCAAACTGCACTGCATATCTTCGGGGTATTTTCTCTGGTGAAGAGGATGAGAACAAGGTGATGTAAACTTTATCTTTGAGAAGCAATTAGCAATTGAAAAGGAATGGAATCTCCAGTTAGGAAACGTGAGACAGAATCTACATGCTAAAAAGGGAATTGTGATTACATAATTTATTCATAAATTTTGTATTAATAATGATATGTACCTTGTGTCTCACAATTCTGTTGGCTGAATTCTGCATCTCCCCTTGCAGGTTTATCTTGTGTCCTGTCCCTCAGCTATACTGAGCACGTGACAGTAGTCAAGGAGAAAGATGCATGTCAACCCGACCTGACATGGAGTCGCAGGAGAGCAGTTATTAACAGTCCAGTTGTAAGACAGACTTAGAGACAAAGTCTGAGAGACAAAGACTTAATGGTGAAACGAGTTCTGATAATGTTCATCTTGTGTCGACCGAGGTTGTTATCCACACAGCACTTGCCCTGTCTTTGTCTTTATTCTGTGGATCATTGGAAAAATACGATCAATATTCTGTCTTGTTTAAATTTTTGTTTTTCAGTGGAAGGAGGATAGAAAAGAAAAATATAGTAAATAATTTAGGAAGAATGTAGAGGCTAGAAATAGTCTTTGTGGAAAGAATATCAGATGATATGCTTACAAGAAGGTAAATTTTATTGCAAGGGAAATGAGGAACAAATCAATACGAGGTAAAGGAGGTGCAGAATCATAGGAAAGAGGAGAGACAGAATCATTTTTTTGGGACTTGTCAAACAAAAAACCTCATTATTGTACTCTGTGCCAAGGTCTTAAGAGTCAGAACATTTATTTATGTTTGCTCTTCAGAGCATTGTAACTGTTTAGTTTTAGCATTCACTTTTTCCCTACAGACAAGCATTGCTTTTTTTCTAAATAATTATAGTACATACTGCAAAGATTATATTATAATTGAACATACTTTCTTACAAGTAACTGACTATTTTCTCTAATCTAATTTAAAACATTTATTTTACTAGCATTGACTTTGAGATTTTTCCAAAAACTTGGAGACACCACAAGCAAAGCCACAATGTACAGTGTACTTAATGTCAGTGCACTTGCTGCCAGAATGATTAAGAGTCAAAAGAAATAGCACACAAAGGCCGACATAGGAGCAAATCTCCAACTTGCTTTACTTGAAAAGTACACTGCAGATAAATGGATGGTGTTCTTCTATACAAGTGTAAATGGATAAGGTACTTCATCATCAGACTGCCTTGTACTTTAGCAGGTCTGCATCCGAAGATAGCTCTAAATGTACATAAATGGCTCAGGCTCTATAAACCAGAGAGAATGCACAAGACAGAGAGAGATCAGTCAGTATCTCAGATAGTTGATAACAAGAGGATTAATGTAAAAATTGAGAGGAACTTTCTATATCCAGGACTAGATTTAAAAAAGAACATTGGTAAGAAAATATACACTCAAAATTCAGAGTATCACGTGTTCAAAGGGAAGCCATCTTGGCAGAGATGGTGCCATGAAGGATAAAGGAGCAAAGTCATTTCTCCACAGTTGTTACTGGTGTTATTACTACTTTTTTTTTTATTGAAGATTGACCTGAAGGAGCTAAAATATGTATCTTAACATGAAACAATTAATAATAATCATGCCCTCTTATGCATAGCGATACTAAAGCTACTTGTGTTTAATCAAAATACTCTGCAGGAAACAAGAGTATCTTCCAAATATCCTTAGCCTCATAAAAGAAATTGTAAAAAATAAAGAATTGACTGCCCAGGATCCAAAATTTGATAATGAGGTTTGCGGTTTTATCCTATTCCTTCAAGACATTTTACTTTTTTTTTTGTATGTTGAAAGGGTTTTTAGTACTTGGGACCTAGGGCCCTCCAAGAAAATACTATATTTTTGGGGTAGTCAACTATCTATTCTTTACAGACCTTAGAAATATAGCTGGCTTGAGTGATTTTCTAGTCAATGCTATATTTGTATTTTTAAGTGTGATTAGTCTGTTGCTACATTTTAAAGATGACCACTGAGTAACATCTTCCTTAGGGACCCTCAGCAGTTTAATGCTGTTGCTGTTTTTCATCAGTCTGACCCAAATATCTGGTGACCCTCCAAAAGTTAGGCTGATTGTTCTCTGACTGACTGGTTACACCTAATACACTCAGGATACACCTCACTGGCTTCAGAAGCAAGGGAATCCAGTGTCCTCATTTCAAGACAGCCTCAGGCAATAGGGCCCACACTCAATACCGTACTGCTTTCAGCACCACGAAGTTCCTGTCCATTCTCTAGCCAGACAAAGGTGAACTCTGATTTGTCAAGGACCCACGACTGTCCAAAAATTTCCACTCTCCCTTTTCAAATGCAAACATCAGATTTTTCCTGGGAGAGGTGAGAAATTGGAACATTTTTCTCTTTGGCTAGGGAACCTTCCCTTTCAGGAGGCACCTGGATGGCACTCATACTTGTGTTTCATTCATTCTTTTTTGAGTCTGAGTCTCTCTGTGAAGGGCCAATTGTTCAGGGGAAATAAAACCTGTTCTAGCTCTATGTATTGAACCAGATCAAGGTTTTAATTAAACCAATATACAAGGAAATATTACTGATTTCTACGGAGAAAATAGGTCTGCTGCTTGAACAGACATTTGAAGACTCCATCTACTTTGAATGACCCAAAAAATTATATTTCACTTTTCCCAATCCCCAAGCCCTCTTGTTTATACCCCAAAGTATATGTTGACTGGATGAAAAATAAACTTTAAAATATCTTGTTTTTCTATCACCTTTTTAGTCTGATTGAGGATAATTACCTCTTATTTGATTCACTCCTTTATCTTTCAGTTGCTATAAAATCTCCCAAGGTTATCAGCAGAGCCCAGCTTTAGAAGATGTTTCTTGGCTTAATAAAAAGGAGGAAAACAATCAGTGCTTAGGTATTTAATTCTCTTTCCACAGTGTACTTCTTTAAAAGATTTTGAAATGGAGATAGGAGACTTTGCAAAAATAATTAATAAGTCTTTAAATATTCTCAGAACACGAAGGGGTAGAATAGAGGATGTGTAATGTGAAGAGACTAAAGGATGTCATCCTTGAGTCTCCCTCAGCGCCTATATTCACCAAGCCACCTGAAGTAATCACATCACATAAGGAAAATGAGTAGTCTTACTATGCAAATGCTACTTCATAACAATGCTCTTCCAAGCATATGGCTGCCATAAAGCCATACCAGGTAGAAATTCTTGTAACTTATAGCCTCTTCATATCTTACTCTATGTTGTTATCAAGTTATGATAAACCTCAAATTCACACATTTACAAAGTAGATAATATTAACAATGATCATATTTTAAAAATCACGCTGGTTAAGCACTTACTTCTGCGTTTACTATAGTAAGTACATTATTAAGCACTCACTATAGGCCAGACTTGTTAAGCACGTCTTGTTAAGCATTATCTCACTTGTTTCTCACAGCAGCACTTGAGTGAAGTAGATACGATTATTTTCCCCTTCTTAATAGTTAAGAAAACTGAATCTTGACACAAATAATTTGCCACAGGTCATATAATGAAGGGCAGAGCTAAGAGACCAGTGCAGGCTGGCTGATAGGAAGGCCTCAGTTTGCACCCACCATGCAATATTTCCAAAAAATGTAAGGAGCTATTTGAGTTTATGAAGTCTGTACACACATGCACTTGAATGACTGCTGGGAAACAAAATATGAAAATAGCTTGGCTTGTGCAGGGCAGAAAAATGTTTATTCCATTTCCTAGGATGCAGGCTGATGACAGAAAGGAGACCCTGGAGAACAGAAACACTTGGTTTCAGATACAATATCTGCATGAAATATTCAGCTTTCCTGCAGCTTTATGTGAGCTGAGCACATCACCAGAGGAACAGGCAAGCTGGCAGGAGCTCAGGCTGAGCACGAACAAACCCCTACATCAGCCTACTGATGACCTAACACATTATCAGCTGGCAGGATCCAGGAGGGGGGCCAGGAGCACAGTTTCTTGGGGGCCACTGCTGGTTTGAGCAGGATGTCAATCAGACCTGGGCTCTGGGTTGGCGTGATTTGATGTGGGTTCGTGTCATATAGCTAATTTTCTAAAGCATCACTCAAATGCAAAGAAAATGTGAGCTTTCAAGGTGAGCTAAATGCTGGCCCTGGGAGATCAGTACCTTTGCTGTTGTTTGGCTAATAGGTGTGTTTATTTTTCCTGTGTAATCTGGGCAAGGGCCAAGGTCCAGGCCGCTGGCTAAAGCAACAGAGGGAGTCAAAGGGAATTACTGAAGGGCTGGTTCCAGCTAATGGGTTCTGCTAGCAGATCTTTGCTCATTCCAAACATAGAGGCGAGGGAAGAGCCAAATTCATTTTGCAACTGGAGTTCTCGGGTGTTCAGTCCCTTTGTAATATACTGTTAATGAGATTAAAATGGAGGCATTTAGACTCAAATGGTTGTCGGAATAAATTAGAGATATCAAAATTGGCAGAGTTTAGGTTTTGAAGAACTCCCTTCTGTCAGCTCTCCCTGAAATTTAATCACTCCAATATCAAGCTATTTTTTTTTTTTTCACCATATGAAGTTTGGCAGAGAGCGAAATCAACAGGGTCACAGCTCTGAAGACCAATCCGCTGCATTTTGGCAGAGGAATGATGAGGTTTCTAATGTGAGAGAATGCTTCTCTCGAAGGACTGAGAGAAATCACCAAAGAGGGGGTGAAAAAGATGTGTGTGTGTATATATATGTGTGCACACATGTGTGCACGTTAGTACATGAAAACAGAATCAAAAGTCAGTTTGGTGAAACAGATTTTTTATGCAATCTGTTGTCTTTTAGACCTTTCCCACTGGTCTTTCAAAAATAAGAAGCAGAAAAAATTAAAATGGAAAAATGACTTTAAACATACATATGATGCACACACACAGAGGGAGAGGGAGACAGAGAGAAAGCCAGTAAAGAATGAAAATGTGAGAGATGCAGCTATATTTCTTCTAGGCATACATGCACATGTGCACAGACATTTTGGTTGCCTGGACACAAGCAGAAAGCAACTTGACAGAGTAGAGTTATCCATGCCTTTAAGGTCTGTCTCAGGCAACTCTGGGTAGCTCAGAGCAAAATCCTTAAAGAAGGCAAATTCCAAAAAAATTTGGATGTTTTTTTAAGATAATATTAATACCTCAGACTTCTGGGTTTTTCTTGGTTTGCCTGTATAGTCTCAGACTCCTTCAATCCAATGGGAAAGGGCTGGAGAATAGAGGATTGACTCATTGGCCTATGAATTAAGAAGAGTCTCTGGACTACTTATTTCTCAAAGAACACATCTCCTGTTCCTACACACACACACACACACACACACACACACTCAGATTATGCACTATTCTATTCATATGTGTCTGCCAGATAGGAAATAGCATTCATTTTCAGGGTGTTTTAAAGATTTCCCTGCAGGTTACCCAAACATTGGCCTCTGGGGAAAAAACATAAACGGCTTCAATTCAAACTGTCTTTTGAATGATGCCTTGGCTAGCCATGAAAATAAGCTTTTCCCCACATGCCTGAGGCAGTACCAAAAAAGAATCAGGAAGTGGCCTCAATGAAAATGCAGTCTGGGGACTGGGAGAAATTTAATATGCTGTGTCTTTTCTCTGAGCTCATGACTCTATCCTCAAGCAGGTTATAGCAAATAGTATTCAGGCATGGAAAGCACCACATGTAAAGTATCCATTGTTAAGGGAGTTTCACACACTGTTCTTCATCTGCCATGGAAGAAAATGGAGCTTTAGTTCCTATGCTATGTCAATATTGAGCTTTTTACATGATCAGATTAAAGGCAGAGTGGGCTGGGGTCTGGGACCAGGTTCTCTCCAGTTCAGGCCTCACTTCTAGTTTGTGACTTTAGACATGTCACTTCCCCTATTCAGGATTCTTATCTGTAAAATTAGGATGGATATATCAACCTCTATACCACTGTGGTTAAAGAGAACAAAGAAGATTCTTAGATGCCAAAATATTTTAGAATGAACCAAGTGTATAAATATACTAGAGGCCTGGTGCACAAAATTCATGCATGGGGGAAGGGGAGGGGGTCCCCTCAGCCCAGCCTGCACCCTCTCCAATCCAGGACATCTCTCTCACAGTCCTGAACTGCTGACTCCTAATTGCTCACCTGCCTGCCTGCCTGGTCGCCCCTAACTCCTCCACCCCCTGCTGGACTGATTGCCCCTCACTGCCTCTGTGTGCCAGCCTGATCGCCCCTAACTATCCCCCTCTGCCAACCTAGTCTCCCCTCAGTGCCCCTCTTCCAGCCTAATCTCCCCCAGCTGCCCCCCCTGCCAGTTTGGTCATCCCTCACAACTCCCCTGCCGGCCTGGTCACCCCAGGCAGCCTGCTTATTCAGTCATTTTGTTGTCCCTCACTAACCCCCTGCTGGCCTGGTTGGTCTTAGGCAGCCATCTTGTGAGGGTGTGACAGTCAATTTGCATATTACATCTTTATTATATAGGAAGCCACAATGTTAAGGATTTACACAGAGGAAAACTGAAGCATGCAAGTAGAATGTGCAGAGCATTCTCCTAGAAAGAAAGAGGCCAATGAGGAAAAGCCTCCTGAAAAGGCAGGCAGGCTGGCTGCTGTTACTGAAGGTGTGTGGTAATGAGAGAGGGCTAAAGGGCCTTTTCCAACTATGTCTCCCAAGTGCCCATTTGGTTTGAGTGCCTTTAAGGTCAATTTGAGTTGAATATCCAGTTTGCTATTGTATGTTGATGTCACCATGGCTGAGAAACTTGTTTTTCCCCCATCGATTATTTGATACGCTTTTCTAGAGAGTCTGAGTTCCTGATCTTTGCCCCTCTTTTAGTGCTAATGTAATAAAAACAAAATTATTTCCTCATGATTTAAAGCCTGGCTGTTCTCCAGCTGACTGTAATTGTGAGTCTGACCTCAAAATCCAAACTAAGGTCAGTCATTGGTGGTGCATTAACTAGAACACAAGACTGCAGATGACAGTGAGAGCCCTTCTGCTAAAGGAGACCTTATTTTAATTCCTATTACACCTTACTAATGAAGGAAAAGAAAGGTACTCTCAGACCTCTAGTACCAGAAACAAGATTCTTCCTGGGTGGAGTAAATCTCAATGTTTTTTTGTGTGTTTTTTTTCTAAAAAGTTACCAGTTTTTCAAATTCCTACCTTGCTCAGTCCCTTAACAATCTAGACTGGAGTCTTTCTATAAATAGCTTATCTCATGAGATTCCTGCTCATTGTCTTTCTCTATGGCTTTGTACTTCCTCCTCACCTACTGTGATAGATTGCTAGGCTCCAAGCAGCTTGATATTTTCATCCTTTGGCATAAAGTAGAGCATAAGATGAAAGTGAAGAGGATGAAGGTAATAATTCCCTCTCCATCCCCACCAACACAACACCCTACATACTCCCTGTCCCAATCACCCTGAGGGGCCCAAATAAATGATAATTTTGTGAAAATGTGATTAAATTGTTGAAAATATGAACAATCTAGGTGAATTATAAAACATAAGATAAATACACTAAATACAAATAAGCCTATATGCATATGTATATATACATGTGTGTATATATATTTGATGAATACATCATTAACTTTAAACAAAAGGTAAGAAAGACAATGACTGCCATCTCATGGAGAGACCTACCACTACATTTTCCAAATTGTCTCTACTTCAAATATTTTTTAATGCCAAACCAATATTCCTTGGAGTGAAAAATTTTTCCTACCTTTCCAAGTTGTTCATCCAAATTATAATGTGTTTACTACATAAACAATATCATGGCTCAGTGTGACAGCATACACCTTAGGGAATGAACTGTGTTCACAGAAATGGGTGTTGTGCTGAGTCAGTAGAAAATGTATTCACTAGTGGTCCCAGCTCAGGCAAAATTCTCAAAAGTTGGAATAATTAATGGTAATTACAATAAAGTCTAAGACCCTTACTGTTTTATTGATGATGCTGCCAAGTGACTAGGTGATGTTGCTGTAGCCACCATTGCCCACCATGTAATCCTATCATATTGAGATAGGCCTATAGGCCAGGACAAGTGCAATAGAAAAACTGAGACCTATAGCTGAACAATTTACAGCAGATACAGAAGGTCAACTCCCTAGAAATAACATCTGAGTCTCAGTTGTATTTCGGTTCCAGATGCAGAATCAGTGAAGACCATGGTCTTGGAGGAGCACACCTAGAAAACTGGTTAATATTCTGCTGAAACCCTCCCCTGAAATCTCCCTTAAGATTCCTGCCTTTGAGAGAGATAAAGCCTCAAGACAAAGGACCCAGTATGTGCTCTCCCTCTGGAGAGCAGCCCCTGCCATTCCCATCTCCCTCTATTTCCTCATGTTTCCCCACACGCACGCATCTCCTAAGCTCTAAGGGACCCCATGAGACTTACAACTAGGGCAGCAATGTGCAGCAGCAGCTTGTCCCAGGTTAACCCCTGAACCTGATCCCAAGGCCCCCTTTTCTCTGGCTTCCCAGAGAGCTAGGGTAGCCCAGCCTGGGCTCTCCTGTTGCTTCTTCTTGCTAAGCCCCTCCTTGTTTTACACCCTCAGCTTTAATAAACGTTTCCTCATAGTCTTCTGGATTCATGTTGTTAAATTTTTCCTGCACAAAGTCAACTACTGGCTGGTCCTAGGCAGACCTACCAAGGGCCAGGTCCCCCTTCCGGTAACAGCATTGTTTATACTCTAGCCATGCACAAAAGCTCAGTCAATGATAAGACAAACATTTTTTTTTTTACTTTCTCTCAATAAACTGACACCACAATCTACTAGCTTATTTCCATGAATAGTCCTAGAAGCAGTGCACTATTGCGTCAGTTGCCTAAGATACATGGTCATATGCCTATTCCTATTCTGTTGTATCTAGATATGCAAAAGAAAGTGAACTTCTTTCTAGTTCAGACATAGGATTATAGGTTCTCCTTTAAGAATCGAAGGAGGTGAGAATTTATAGAGAAGTGAGGTTTCAATACATGAACACAATGAATTAATAGAAACTCATCATTCAGCAAAGGAAAAGGAAGTATTTTGTAGGGAATGAGAGAAGGGTAGACACATCAGGAAAAAAGAGCACTAGTAGTAAGAGTAGCTTTTGTGTATGCTTTCATTCACTCATGCAGCAAATACTGTAGAGTGAGTACTGTGCCATAGTCCTGCAGGTAATACAAGAGATCAAACAGACAAGAATTGATAAAACTCTCTGCCCTCAAAAGGCTTACATTCTCATAGGAAATACAGACAATAAGTAAGTAAAATATATTGTTTGTTAGAGGATGCTAAGAAAGAAGGAGAAAAAATGAGCAGAGGAGGTGAAGAGGGAACCCTGAGGAAGACATCAGCATAAAATATTTGCCTTCCTTGATAGTGTCACCTGGCTGGTCATTAAGGGTACCTGTAAGATTGCCTGCTGACAAAGTCACAGGTGAGAATCAATTCCAGGCTAACGTCTCCCTGAGAAGACTTAATAACCCCCTTGATATCCCAGTTCAATATTTAAAACAGCAACAGAAAGTTTTTTGGAATCTTGTTTATATCCCTCATGCTTTACAAATTTTTTTCTATTTTTGAAAGTAAGAAATAGTTATAATTTCTGAAGTTAATTTATTGGCTGCTTAGAAACCATTACATTGTCCTAAAGAATTTGGTTTCACCTCAACGCAAGGTTGAGAAATTACATCTTACGCTGTCTGTTTTAAAAAGTGATCTATGTTATATATATCCTGTTCCTTCCTGGCTTCTTTCTCTGCTTCCCCCGTCCCCTTTGGTTCTCATCTAATTGGCTCCTTTCTGTCTCTGATAAAAGAATCCTTCATTCTTTAAGAAATGAGTACCCGTTTAAAGGTCTAACCAGAATTTTAGCATGAAAGACTCTATCGTTAAGTATACTTATAACCAAATGGGATGTGTGCCAATTTACAGATGGGACCTTCAAAAAGGATATTGTTGGCTCCTTCCCCAAATGGAAGTAGAATCTTTTGACTCCCCTTCTGGATGGCATGCCTTTTCCCTCACTCCCTGGGTCCTGCTTTCCTCAGGGTCTTTCTCCTCTTCCTCTCTCAGAATTTTCAGATAATGCTAGCTACCAATACTTGAGCGTGTTTGACAAACACTTTCTATTGCTAATCCTTATAAAAACTCTACATCTCTTATAGAAGGAAAGAAACACAGAGAGATCAAGAGATTTGTCCATCTAATGGCAGAGCTAGAAATTAAACCCTAAAGGCAGTCCATCCTCCATGCTGTGTGACCACTCAGTGCCTGGGTGATAGCCTGTCCTAGACCATTAATCATGAACATGTTCAGGCAGTGAAAGATAAATTCCACAATCAAACTTCCAGACACTGGAGAGGACAGGTTGCGATAGGTCCCTGATCCAGTGTATTTGCTCTAATTCATGTCAATTCAACTAGCATTGATGTTCCTGTATGTTCACCCAGTACATACATGAGCCAAGTTCTATGCAAGAGATCCTGGGAATGATAACAGGATTATCATAAATCACATTTCCCTTTTCTCTTCCTTAATAATCTATCCCTCTTTTCTGGAAAGTTCAAGTTATGGAACAACTCCTCATACCTTGTTCTTCTATTTTACATTAGAAGTAATTTTCATCTTGCCTTAGCAGAAGCTATGATACTAGTTACGAGGGATGTCTAAGGTTTTCATTCCACACCCAAAATTGACAGCATTTTTAGAGTATGCATTTGGTCTGCTTATCTTTTAATAGTGAGCATCTGATAGTATTTAGTATGCCTGGTATTTAGATTATATAGAAATAAAGGACATGAAAAAGTCTAAAACTTATCACAAAATTAACCAGTAGAAGCTTGCAAAAGGTCACAAAAAATATACAGTTATCTTAAATTTGAAAAAAAAAAATAGTCCCTTTTCCATAGACACTGGGGCAATTACTAAGGCAATTTTCTTGTCCTTTAACTTTTTTACTTTTCACCCAAATGAGTCATAGCCAATTTCTTCATCTGCTCCCTGTATGATTTTTAAACTCTTCACCTTCTCTGTGGCCCCCAGTGTATAGTTTACTTTTATCTTATCCATCTTAAAATGTCATGTTCAGAGTTAAAGATGGTATCTCGCTAGGGACCCAAAGACAGTATTTCATGATACCGTTGATCTGAAAACCAATTTTTACGTTGGTTTATAATGTTGTCTATCTGTTTAGCAGTTCTCTCACAAAATTGGTTTATACTGAGCTAACCCACTAAAATCTTTTCCTCACAAAGTTCTTTTAAACCAGTCCTTCTCCATCCTTAAAATTAAAATTAATCAAATTTAATAAATAGGCATACATTTAAAAATCTTCAAAATTATAAATTTCTACTTATGCAGATAAAACTTTATCTTGTTAGTATCAATATATTTACTTAGCCTTTTGAGATGTTTTTGAATCTTGTTGGTTGGGGGGAGGTAATGGTAATGATGAAATGAAATTAGCCATAAAAAGAAGCAAAATTAGTCATGTGATGAAAATGGTTAAAATTAAATGACAGATACATAGAGGTTCATTCTACCATTCTATTTCTGCATGTACTTAAAAATTTCCAAAATAAAAGTAAAAATAAAATTGCTCATACATTCCCTTCTTATTTATACTTATCCTTAGCAATCTTATCTAACAGCACAGCAAAAAATTTACTCACTGTTCTGCTAAAATCAAAATAGATTTTTTCAAAAACATTTCTCTCAGTTAACTGTCTGGTAAATGTATTAAAATTCCCCAGACATTGGAATTAAGGATTAAAAAACAAAACTTTAAAAATTACCAAAATTTCCATCAGTTTTTTTTTTCAATCTTGACCATTATTTTGTTATAAGATGAAGATACTGCCTTGCTATTCTATTGATACCATCGCATCAAAATCAGTGACATATATTTTGGTATGTCAGTTATCAACAGAGTTGAGTTAAAGCGTAGATGGCTCAGGGCATCCATCTATGAGAAGAGCTAAAATGTTACTGGGTGCAAAGACATCCATGGGAATATAAGTAGAAGAAATAATATTTCCCAGAATTTATAATCTTTCCCAGAATTACTCTGATGAAACAAGATGAGAGTAGAGTCTTCCAAGACTCATGTTCTCAGAACAGAATTTCCAACTTGATTCTGAGGATAGTGAGTTAGGTAAGGGAAAGACATATATTTGCAGAGTGATTGTTACAAACATCTGGGATCTGGACTGAATCATTCAGAACAGTTCAGCACAGTTAGGAACAGCCTTTCTCCTTCTCCTTGGCTTTGTCCCATAGGACATACAACTTCTCTCCTTAATACATGTTGAACACATATTTTTAAGCCATCATTTTGAAGGGACAATAGATTATTAGGTCATCCTGAGCCTCAGTACTTAATTTTCAAAAATTAAAATTATAAGTAGATTATTTGAAAGTGAAAGAATACTTTACTATCACTTTCCTAAAGATTTGCCTCTCAGAATGATTTTGCCTAAATTTGCTTCTGAACTTAATGTTCGGTGTGATCAGACTCAGACCGTCAACCATTCCAGGTTCAAAGACTTATTAGGGGGAAATGCACACCTAAGAAGTGAAATGCCAGGGGAACTGGCTGACCACAGCTCAGGAACACTAAGGACACCCCCGCGCCTAGGAGGATACCCAACCCCTCCAGCCAAAGTAGCCTGAAGGACTGTTTTCAGCATTTTCCATGGCCACTGTAGACAAAATTGCTGCTCTACAGAGAACATCAAATTCAGCTAGCCAGCTGCAGGTTACGAGACAGGCAAATATACTATTGACAGTGCTTCAAACTGTTTAATGACTTTTTTTTTAAATCTTCCAGATGGCAGAAATGTGAAAGGCATGATCTTGGTGCACCTCCACATCTTTCTCATTAGGCTGTGGAAAATTGTTAAAAAGGAAAGATTAGCATTTAATAGTTAGTAAAGGCAAAAGAATCTGAACAGGTAAGGGCCCCAACAGTTCCGGTTGCATTTGGACACTCCCAGATCCTCTTATCTCTTTCCCAGAAAGTCTGTTGTTTGTGAGAGATTGTTTTAAGCAGAGGAAGGACAAGCACTTCAGCGTATACAAAGAACCACTATCTTTTCAAAATAATACTGAGGCAAAATAAATGAAGAGCTGTTGCTTTGCAGTTTTATCGGGTGCTACAACAATATACTGTATTTCCCCACCTGGATTCAATACACTAATCCCCTGGTAACTAAACTTTAAAGTATTTATACCAGTATGGACATATTGTAAGATTCCTACCTTTGCTGTTTGCACTGCAGCTCTGTGATCTATATTGTTTTATACCCACTGTTTCACAGTACTCATATGAAGAAATGTTCTGAGCTCAGTGAACCCCAGGAGGGAGTAGAAAGGGGTCAAGCTTTTTCTAAAGGAGGAGACATTCATCCAGCATGTTTTTCGGTTCAAGCTTATTTCACGCCAGACAGTAAAAAAAAAAAAAAAAGTATCTAGCCCCTATTCAACCATATCCCCTCCCTTTCATGTCTCTTCTCTTGGGACAACTGTAACTCAACCTCCCCAATTCCCTATAAAGTACCATCAACACAGGTCATGATTATTTTCTACCATGGAAGTTTTATCCGTGGATCACTTCCTCATTGACTGGGGACAGATGTAACAAGTAATTTCTGTTCATTGCTTTGGTGACTGACTGTTCAATATGTTAGCTCTTCTTCCACTGTCCTGTGCTTTTCTTCCTACTACCAGACTTTTCCTTTCTCCCCTGCCTCATAAACTTCTCTTTGGTGCATATTCTTATCTTATATCCACAACTCCCTATGTCCTCGGCCCTTTAATGAGTATTACCACCACACATTCTTACTATAGCTGGTGCTTGACTCGCCTTGAAGACATTGTTTCCTCCAGGTGGAGGCATCCCAATTCCCTACCTCCAGGAACGTGGGAGCATACTCCCCATCATTAAAATTGCTTCCAAGTCATGAGTCCTCTTCTTTCTCATGTAAAAATCATTACTCTTTTGAGACTTGGGACATCTGACTAAATCCGCTCTCCTCATCTCACTCTTCTGCTAAATTCCTAGGTTTGCCTCTCATTTTTACCTGGTTTATACAGCCTTATTCTCCTCCCCATGCCTCATCTCCATTGTGAGTTACTCTCCTGTTCACATGGATCAGACATACAACACCCTGGCCAATTGAGTTTTTGATCTCAGATCCAATGTCCTTCACCTTTCCCCACTTTGGCTCCTAATTCTAATTATTCCATACTCACTAACCCTCTCAGATCATGCACCTCTATACTTTGAGCCTTCTCAACTCATCATGTCCGCAGCTTCTGTTCTTAAGCCTCATTAAGAGCTTCAATCCTTCTCCTATTCTCTTTCTGTCCTCCTCCCACCTTTACTGCTTTCTCATCCAACTTACACCCCATTATACATCACTTCAGTTTAATATTCTTGCCTGCCTGTCCTCCTATTTCATGTGCCCAGCTGCATCCCAACCTTGGATTAATCTAGTTAATAGATCTTCTCAGTTCTTGCCTCTCAGAACTGATGATTCTGGTGAATATTACACAGCCACTCAAATCTTACGGCCTCCAAACCCAATTTTGCCTTTTCAGTGTTTGACCAAATTATTGACTCCCTTTTCTCTGATGTTATGATAAGCCACCCCTGCTTCCAATGAACATTTTGGGGGTCTGATATGAGTCTACCCAGCATGCTTGTCAGTTCCTTCCACCCTTCATGAGATTGGTCTCATTTAGAATTTCCCTCATAAAGGGTGGAAGGAACTGACAATCATATCAGATGGACTGATAAACAGGGAAGGTTGGGTCATCCAATCAGAAAAGAGGAAGTTAAAATGACACATAAGCACAAGATCACTGACTTGAAAGCATAGTTTTGCCTAACAGGAAAGTTTGGGAAGAGAAACGCCATTCTATTTAATAATTCTATTTCTTTTGTAACACAGAAAACACATTTACATAAACATTTATTACTTCAATT
>PVJC01041243.1:0-15449 GCA_004026665.1 Murina feae | reverse complement strand
TATGTTCTCCAACTCCATCCATACGCCTGCAAATGCTAAGAACTCCTTCCTTTTTACAGCAGCATAGTATTCCATTGTGTAGATGTACCACAGTTTTCTAATCCATTCATCTGTTGATGGGCACTTAGGCTGTTTCCAAATTTTTGCTATGGTAAATTGTGCTGCTATGAACATAGGGATGCATATGTCCTTTCTGATTAGCATTTCTGGTTTCTTTCATTTGGTCTTTAAAAACCCAATGAAATAGACAAAGCTAGGTACTTACATACAGATGGGACAGATAGAAGATAATTTCTTAACAGATGAGAAATAAACGTTGAGAGATAGACTTAGGGGCACACACAGCTAATAAATGTCAGAGCAAGGCAAACCTCATGTTCTTGGAGTTGTCCTCAGGGATGTTTTCATCTAAGTATGTCTATAAATTTCATATGTCCTATAGAAATATGATTTTCTAGCTTTTTGTTAGATTATTGAATTGTGTTTTAACCTTGAGCTTTTATATATGCATAACATGTAAGCACAAATGTAATTAGTTTTTCTTACACAAAAGATGGGGCAGTTCTGTGACACCTGTGTGGGAGTATTCTTTCTAAGCCTTTATTTTAGCAGCATGGGGAATGGTAAGGTGAGTCCCATCTTTTCAATGAAACTGAAGGTGTTCACAACAGCCAGTCGGGTATTTCCCTGTCCTCCTTTGAAGCGCTGAAATTAGGAAGAGGATGGAAGTGGAGAGTACAAGAAATATCTCTAGTTTCCCCAACCTTAGTGGAAAAATTGCCGCGCTCCTCTGGGACAGAAAGAGGGGTCAGAAGGAAAGACCCAGAAAGTCAGCAGCTGGGGGCTCTGCTCTTCTTCCCTGACCAAGAACCCCCAGCGCCTTTCCTTTCCGAAACCGAGATCCTGGGTGCTCATTCTGCTTTTCCCACCCTCAGTGGATTTGACTAAGCAACCCCACACCAGTTGTTCCCACTTCCTGCCCTTGGCTGTAATTACCCAAATTTTAGGCACAAACACTTTCTAATTTTGGAGATATTCCATTTATTTATCCTTAAAATGACCTCTTCAAAATTAAATTGTCCCAAATAGCTATTAAAAGTAGTCTTCATCTCTTGCAATGAGACTTAAACTAGATTTTAAAAAATTTGTCTTGCTTCCTTATTTGGTTATCGAAGGATAGTGGAAAATTGGAAAAAAAGACACACACACTTTTTTTGTTTATTTTTGGTACCACCAAGGACTGTACTGAGCAGAAGGCCCCTAAAGATTTCATACAATTATGAAGTTGTAAGGAGCAGTGCATCTCCAGAAACATTCTTTGATAAGAAGCTGAAGTTTATATTTATTTTATTTTTATATTTCTAGGCACCTAGATGAGACACTTCCATGAAGTGATGTGAAATATGGCAGTTGTGTCTGAAATTTATTCCCCTTTCTCCTTTTATTTATTTTAATGGATTTAGTACAAATTAAACTTTCACTATTCTGCTTCAGTAGGTAGATGGCTTTTCAGGTCTTGTTTGCTACTTATTTGTACTGAGTTAAAATGCACAAATAGTATTGTTTTTGTCTTTTCAGTTGTTACCTCATGTGAAGTTATATCATAAACTGAGTGTCTCCTTCAAGAGAAAAATGTGTATCTAATTAGCTTCTGTAAGACATAAAGCAATAGTTAGTTCATAAGAATTCAATAGATTCCTATAGGGATGGTTTCATACAGTTTTGTAATTGTTATAATGCAGGCATTACCTAAAATTACGGTTAAGAAGTCATGTAAGAGGATTGTTACTCCAATGAGTAATTCTTCAGGAAGACATATCGTATAGGCTCTAAGCCAAAGCAGTTGTGGTTATATTCTATAGGGAGCAGAGCCTTTAGCTCACTCAGTTCTCACCACAAGTAACAAGTCACTTCTTGTGACTACCACTTCCATTCCTGTGCCCGGTGCACCAAAAGAGAGATGATGGTAGACTAGCTCCTGTGCAAGGCATGGGGGCATCTCTCCTTCTGGCAACACAAGGACAGTGTTGACGGTGATGGGCCTTTAGCCAAAAGAAAATGATAGAGCACAGAGTTGTAAGAGACCAGCGATCACTCAACCCAACTCTCAGTGTGTTACTTTACAAAGAGGTGAAGTGACACCTGGCTAGTCAGGAGCAGAGCCAGAACTTACACATATCTACCCAGACCATAGTCCATTATCTTATCCATTCATTAACTTATTTATTCATGTTTTTATTGAGTACCTACTCTGTGCCATTCTATTTGCTTGACTGTTAGTGGGGTACGAATATGAATAAAACATGGCCCTGGCATCCAAGGTGACTCACGCTGTGGGATGGGGGGAATCATATGAAGAAACATTTGCAGTTAGTACATGCAGTGCTGTCGTGGAGGTGTGTATGAGGGTTACTGACAGCCAAAATATAGCATCATCTACTTCTTTGGGGAAGATAGGTATCATAGAAGACAGTGAAGGCCAGCTTCACAGAAAGCAAGTTTTTTATGCTATGCACAGGGGATGCTACCTGGCAGAGCATGAAGAGAAGGGCTTTTCCTTGTTACTTGGAGGTGAGAGGATCTTTCTATCAAGAGAACAGTGTATGAAAGGCTGTCGTTTACTGCTCTGGAGAGACATATCATAAATCAGATTTCGAAAATTCTCTATATTGTGTTCCTGACTTTGTTGATTATCCAACATTTTTCTGTTTATCTAATCTAATAAAAGAGCAATATGCAAATTAACCACCACTCCGAGACACCTAAGCCACACCCACCAGCCAAGCCACGCCAACCAGCCAATCAGAACAATGGCATGCAAATTAACCCAGCCAAGATGGCACCGGCAGCCACGGAGCTAGAGCAAACAGGAGTAAACTGCCTGCCTAGGCTGGCTGGGCCTCTGCTCAATGCAACAGTGTTCAAATTATAGAAGCCACGGAGCTGAAGCAAACAGGAGGCTTCGTGCCTGCCTAGGCCTCCATTCAAAGCAACAAAGTTTCAATTATAGAAGATAAATAAACCCCAGAAACCTGATTCCAGCCTTGCTGGGACCTTGGGTCAATGGTAGCTGTGGGCAGCCTGAAAACGGCTCTCAGCCCCTCACCCAGGCTGGACAGGCACCCCAGTAGGGACCTGAACCCTGAACGGGCTGTGGGCAGCCTGAAAACGGCCCTCAGCCCCTCACCCAGGCTGGCCAGGCATGCCAGCAGGTAGACATCCCCCGAGGGGTCCCAGACTGCAAGAGGGCACAGGGTGAGCTGAGGAACCCTCCCCCCCTGAGTGCACAAATTTTTGTACACCATGCCCCTTGTTTATTCAGAGACCTGTGTGTGTGTCTGTGGGCTTGATGGTGTGCACACAATAGCTGCTTGTGAAACACCTTTGAGAAAAACCTCTTTCAACCTTCCCCACAATGTCACTCATCTGTCTCTTGATTTCCATTCCCCTGGCACCACCATTGCCCAAGGCCTTATTGTGAGACCCCTGGACTTTTGCAATAGTTACCTAAATACATTTCCCTTCCAATACTTATACAACCACCTAGTTAATATTCTTAAAACTTTAACAATGTTTACCTTTTATTTGTCTTTCTTGGGTAATACATTCACCTGGGTAATACATTTAAAAATTTAAAGTGCAAAAGAATGTGTGGTATAGGGGAAAGTCACTCACCTTCCTTGTCCTTCAGCCAGCCAGCTCCCCTCTTCACTGGAAACATGTTACTAGTTTCTTATCTATCCTTCCAGAGATATTTTATGATTATACACCTTAGAATTTCTTTTTATCCCTTTTATACATAAATAGGAGCATAGAGTAAAAACCATTCTAGCCCTGGCTGGTATGCTCAGTGGTTAGAGCATGGACCCATGCACCAAAAAGTTGTGGGTGTGATTCCCAGTCAAGGGCAGCTACCTAGGTTGTAGGCTTGTGTGAGAGGCAACCAATTAATGCGCTCTCTCACATCAATGTTTCTCCCTCCTTTCCTTCCCCTCTCCCCCACTCTTTAAATATCAATGAAAGAAATATCCTTGGGTGAAGATTAAAAGAAATCACCATTCTGTACTTCGTGCTTTCTTCACTTAGCAGTATATCTTGGAGATCTTCCATATCACTACATAAAGAACTTGCTCATTCTCTATTTGGCTGCATTGAAGTTCATTGTATGGTGATGTCATAGTTGATTCAACCAGTTTCTAGTTGATAGACATTTATTTTGTTCTCAACCTTTGCAGTCAGAGAAGTATTCCCTGTGTGTTGAAACTTCATTATGTATATGGCTCAGCTTAAAAAACACTGATTGCCCAACGCCCACAGAACAGAGAACTATATTTTGGCATTCAAAATCCTCTTCAATGACTTTCTAATCTTATTATTTGTACTTTCCAAAATGAACTGTCTGCTTTCGCCCAGGGATGACATTTAAGACCTTTTTCAGATACTTTAATTTTCTCTTCTGCACTTCCCCAAATGAACTGTCTTCTTTAGTCAGTGATAATATTTGTTCTTCCCTACATGGGCCTTTGCTGTTCTTAGTCATGGATGCTCACCTCCTAGCCTTGCCTTTGGAAGTTGTGTTTGTTCTTGTTGGCTCATCTTGAGTTCCACCCTCTCTGATGATCTCAATTCTTGGTAACATCTTCTTTCTCTTAGAAACCCCAGTCCTTGATGTATATGCTCTTTTGACTTAGTATGTGTGTGCACATGCATGTGCATCTAGGCTTATGGTATTTCTTTTTAAATGTGCACATGTCCTTTTTATCAGCAAGATTGTGAAGTATTGAAGGTATTTATATGTATTTTATGGCTCTCAGAATTACCCAGCACAATTCCTTCCTCTATAGATTTTTGTTTACTTATCTGTTATCCTTAAACATTCAAACGTCCTACATCCTGCTGTAAGCCAAAGCCCTCATTGGTTTCCCTTGCCATGTTGATCCTGGGATGAAGAATGATGGCTGGTACCCTGAGTTTTGTATGGCTCTTCTCTCACCTGCTGTAGCTGGCTTCTCTTCTTTTTTAAAAAACATATTTTTATTGATTTCAGAGAGGAAGGGAGAGGGAGAGAGAGATAGAGACATCAATGATGAGACAGAATCATTGATCAGTTGCCTCCTGCACATCCTCTACTGGGGATTGAGCCCACAACCCAGGCACGTGCCCTTGACCAGAATCGAACCAGGGACCCTTCAGTCCACAGGCTGATGCTCTATCCACTGAGCCAAACTGGCTAGGGCTTGGCGCCTCTTCTTAGCCCCCCTTGAGGCTTCACAAATGCCTTACATCTCCTGTTTCCATGACAACATGCATACCTCCTTTTCCAATAAACTGTTCTATTCCTTTTTTCTAAATTGTGATTCCTCACCCTCAGTGAAGCCTTTATACCATATGCTTTTCTAGTTTCTCCTCCGTCTTTCTAGTCACTTTAACATCTAGAAATAATAATGATGATAGCTAGCTTTATCAAGAGCTTTCTATGCACCAGGCACATTATTTGCACGATCTCATTCCTCACAACCTAAAGGACAGGATACTGCCCCTAACATGTTGATTGCATTCTGTTTCTTGGTGAAGAGTAGATGATCATCTTTATGATTCTTTATTGACAGATGGCCTTACTCTCTGTGTGTGGATTGGCCCTTTTTGATAAGTGGCCAATGCCCTTTATTTCCAGCTGCCCTGGAGGCAGCATCTGCTTGGCCTCCTCCCAGGGCATGAGTGAGGTTGTACTTATTTCAGGAAAACAAACTCATTTTAACAGTTTCCAAAAAGATTGTGACAGTAAAATACTTCTACATGCACATGTTCTGCCAAAATGATTTTTAGATTATTCAGTTTTTGGATTTTACATATTTGTGCTGTTTGTTTTTGTGTGTGCCCTCCTGACTCTGCTCTGTCAGATTGTAAACTTCTCAGATGCAAAACCTTATTCTACACTCCCTGAAATCTCTAATTGCTAATAAAATCATTAACACATAATTTCCCATAAGGTATAGTTCAATTAATTAATTGAATTAATTAGTTTTGTATTGACTTCTTTACTTTTTTTTTCCCTCCAGGAAATCATTTGCCAGAAGAATACTGTGAGTATTTTACTTAACCCTTCTAGAAACTTTATCTTTTCCATCAACTAATTTATTATTTTCATCTCCACAAAATTTTAATTTCTATTTCTTTAGAGTTCCTGGTATATCCATATAAATATGATTATTTTATCTAAATATTCCTTTATAGTAACATTTCATTTGTAATATTGGGAGGTGATACTGACACCTGTTTTTTTAAAAATACATAATTACATTTTCGAAAAAATTTGCAAAGTATATCCAATTTTGTGGAATTATGAATGGCACTAAAGCAGCGTACTATATATACACAGATACACACATGTGTATGCATGTATATATGTATATCTATACATAATATAAATTATATATACAAATTATAGATATAAACATACACATAAATACATGCATATATATAGATACATTTATATATGGATAATTCTAATTTATCACCTATTTATCAATAGAGATTGATTTAAGTTCTTAAGCCTTGTATCTGTTTTTGAGATAACACTACAAAATTCCTACCCTCCACACAGAATTAAACAAAAGTTAAACAGTGATAGAAATAAATTTTAAAAAATGTTTAAATGCCTGAAGAAAAAGAACATACAGGTAAGTCACCTGATATACCAATGGTTTTATTTTTCATTTTGGAAAGTAAGTCAGTGTTTGAAAACTTTAAAGAATGTATCTCTGCAACTTAAGAGTAGAAATAATATACTACAAATATCTGCATGATTCAATTTAAGATGATAACATTAAAAGTACACTGGATAGGTTTCCTTAGATCAGAAATGTAAAAGCTATGGTTAAGATTTTACCAGGTCAGAGAGTCATTGCAGCATAAATAATGTTGCCTCTGCATTCAACAGGAAATGAACAAATATTGCTTCATGCACCAGTTCATTGTAACACATTTCATTAAACCAATATTTATTGAGCATGTACCATGTGCAAAGCTGTGGGCTGGCCCACAGGGATTCACAAAGGAGGTTGAAAGTGACAACCACCACATTTCATAGCTGTTCTGTGAGACAACAAATGAGAAGTTCCAGAGTCTTCTTAGGGGGGAAAAGCCAGTAAACAAATAAGCAAGCAAACCAATTAGAAAATTAATATAAGGCAACATGCTAAAGAGTGGGTGACCATTACATCAAGTACTCACGGGAGGTATTTAGAGGAGGGAGCAGGCGCTACCTGAGGCCTGCTTGGCAGGTTGGGATGTGTGGAGAAGCAGGTTTGTAAGGTGACCAAAGACTGCACATTATGACCAAGTTGCCATTGATTTGAGTAAGCTGCTGTTTTAGGTGCTGGCTGTCCTTATCCAAAGTGAAATACTTTGAGCATATATTTCATAAGTTTGAATGCTGAGAGCATTTCTTTCCAGAAGCTTAATTTATTTGCCACACATGCTTATGTTCGTTTCTATGTTTTTTTAAAATTAAATACAGAATTGGCATTATTTTATTTAAAACAGTGAAGATAATTAGTGTAAGACTAGATTTTGAGCTGTGGGTTTTTATAGCCATGGAAACAAGCATGGGCCCAGAGGATTGGCAGTGTTATTTCATGACCATCCCTTAGTGTTTTGAAACTTAAGGAAATATGGTCTTTCTCCTTTTAAAAGCAGTTAAAATAGTGTAGAATTAGTATCTTCTTAATAAAAGGCTTTTTTTTTGCACTCAAGATGTCTGTTCTTGATCACACAGTGGTTGGTTTCTGTATTTTTTTAATCCTTACCTGAGGATATGTTTTTATTGATTTGAGAGAGCGAGAGAGAGAAAGAGGGGGAGGGAGGAGAAAGAGAAAGAGAGAGGGAGAGAAACATTGATTGGTTGGGCTACCTCCTGTATGTGCCTTGATTGAAGATCGTAGCTGCAGCCCAGGTATGCAGCCTGACTGGGAACCGAACCTGTAGTCCTTTGTTGCCTGGGACCATGTTCCAACCAAGTGGGCCGCCTGGCCAGGGCACACAGTAGTTGTTGTTATTTTGTTTTGGATTATTAGTGACTTCAAACTCTGGGGTTGGTAGCAATCTTGTAAACAGAAATTGCAGTAATAATATTTCTAAGTTCTATGTGAGCCCACTTGGGAAATAAATGTTTCCATATTATTTTGAAAAAGTCTTTTCTCAGCAGTTTATATATTTTTTTAAAAAACACAACATCCCACAACCAACCCCCACACTTTTTCCCCACTGAACTCCTAGTCATATGCCTGTGCCTCCTGCACCTTCTCAGCCTCTCCTGTTTTTTAACATCAACAATGGGACATTGAAAAAAAAATTATTGCCTCAGAAGCACAGGCAATAAAGTGCAGTGAGGCCAGGAACTTAGAAACACCTTAGCATGCAGGGTATTGTGAGCAAGAATCCTGAAGCCTTTTCTTTGGGTTTTGAGGAAGATAATTTCAGGAATCGATTTTTCTATGCTGTTTGCATGACTCTCATTTACCTCTCTTTGCCCCTACACTGCTCAACACACACCCAGACATCTGATAGTCATTCTCTCCCAGAATCCGTTTTGCACAGATGTATTATTCCCCAGTGCCCAGTATTGCAACAACAGTATGTTAGATTTCATGTCTTCTACACAAATGCACATGGAATTAAGGCTCCTGAGGATACAGAACTTGATCCATCAGCAGCAGAAGAATATTCTGAAACTCTAATATCAGTTTTCTAGTTCATTGTCTTCCCACCTTTTCCCCCTACTTTTGTGACTGAGAAGATTCAGAGCATTTTCTTTTGTGGCGTTGTTATAGTGCTTCTCTAAAAACAAAAGCATTTGATTCTGTTGCTCTTTTATAACCTCTTCATAGTTTAAGCTTTGGAAGCTTTGGAAAGCAGCCTCTTACTGTACATGCCTTTCCTCTCTGCCTGGGCAGTGGCTTGGCTAAAAGGATTAAATTTGTGAACATGCTATGAAATCTTGGCAACATTTTAAAAGCAGGATATGTGGATTTCCCTCCAATTAGTGTTGCATGAAGGAGAACTTGAGCAAGGAACACCTTTGTGCTCTTGATTTAAAACTCAAACGTCAGCCTCTGGAAGTTCTCCTCATACTTCAAATGGAAGCGAGGTTTCTGCTTCGTTGCCTTACATACAAGCAGTGCCTCAAAGAATAAAATGAGGTCTGGCCACTAGGGCATTTGGCACTTCTTGTCTGTTTGCTATGTGACAGTAACTTGGCTCGTGTAGGGCTCATGGAAGGTGACCTGAGGCAAAGGGTTGGCGTGCCAGCATTAAAGGACACTGGGGAGGGTGCCCAGCCCCTGGTGATAATGGCAAACCCTCTGGAGAAAGAGTCCCTGGCTGGCATCCCAAACACAGCATAGACCAGCCGTGACCTCTCAAAGCCTTACCTGTTCCCTCACCTGTACAACGGAGACAGTAGCAGCTTCTTCAGTGGTTGTGGTGAGCTATGACCGTTCATTCCCTGGCACATGCAAGTGGGAAATGAATGTTTGTTCTCATCAGTTTATCCCTGAGGGTCAGAGCAGTGGTGTTTTGTTCTCTGTAATGCTGATGTGGCTGGGAACTCCCCATGCTCGCTGGAATAGTGTTAAATGGAGTTTTCCTCATACTCATCCTGATGTTCAGTCCTTTCCTTTTTCTGGTGTTTTTTCTTTTAGAGGTCTCTCCCGGGTTTGTATTTTTGCTTGAAACTCTTTTAGGTTCCAGTCCTGTATTTCTAACTTTCTTTTGGGTATTTTCTCTTTGGGTATCCTGCTCCCCTGAAATCCCAACCTCTCTAAAAGTGAATATTTCACCCTTCCACCCCAAATCAAACCTCAGCTTCTTTAAAAATATGGAGAAATCAACCAGAGAACTTGTATGCATGCATAGAAGCCTAACCAATGGACACAGACACCAGTGGCGGGGTGGGGGGGGGAGTGAGAACAAGAGTAGGGGGGTGGGGAGGCAATGGGGTAATAAGGACACATATGTAATACCTTAATCAATAAAGAAAAAATTAAATATATGTATATATATCCCACATTCAAAGGCTGTTAAATCGCGCTGTTTACCCATATCTTCAGAAAAAAATCACTTCTACTGTCATGGTAAACATCCTGCTTCCCTATTTATAATGGTCTGGCCCTCTAGCAACTTCAGCGTGAAATTACAGCTAATTTGCCTACAAATGTCAGGTGGTCATAATAATCTGACTGCTCAGTGTATATATTGACTTCAGAGAGGAAGGAAGAGGGAAAGAGAGATAGAAGTGTCAATGATGAGAGATAACCATTGATCAGCTGCCTCCTCCATGTCCCACACTTGGGATCGAGCCTGCAACCTGTGCATGTGCACTGACCAGGAGTCAAACCATGACCTCCTGGTTCATAGGTCGACAGCCACACTGGTTGGGCCAAACCTCAGCTTCTTGACCTTCTTCCCAAATATTAACTGGAAGTCAGGTTCTGTTTGATTGATTGCCTGATATATAACAAGTGCTCATAAATATTTAAATCCAGTTCTGCTTTCTGAATTCTTGCTTATTGTGGAGTTGCCTTTGACTCCTTCTTCCCCTCTCAACCTCTGTAACCAGTTGGCAGGTCTAGATGCTTCTTCCTTTTTGGCATTGAGGGCACGTGTCCATTGCTACTGCTGCCAGTCTGGTCATGCTTTGTGCTTCCTACTAATTTTCTGCCCAGACTTTCGGAATGCACTGCCTTCATGGTGTTTTCTTTTCTGTTCTCAATCCTCCATGATCCTCCCTGCCCAGCACATGGAATTTACAATCCTCAGCTTTGCCTTCGCTCCTCTTCCCTGGGCCCTAAGCTCTGGTCAGACTTGCTTATCACTCAGGGGTGCCCAGTGTGACTTTGCCTTTCCTTTTCCCAGATCCACTTTCGTTTGCACTTGTGTTCCCTCACTTGGTGCCATTAGGAACCGACAGAAAATTGTGATGAGTGAGTGAAGGAGAGCAGCATAGGCTGGGGTTAGAGAGAGGCAGGATTTGGATAGGCAGGCCTTTCACTACAGTGATATGTTTTATCTTCATCTCAGGAGCGCGGGAGAGGGCTTTAAACAGCTGAGGGAAGTGATCTGATATGGGCTGTAAAAGGATCACTTTGACAGCTGGGTAGGCAATAGATTGAGGGCAGGAGTGGAAGCAGGGAGACAGTGGTTCAGGCCAGTGTGTTAGTGGCATTGGTGGTCTGTAGTGCTGGCAAGAAGGTGGAGGGGAACGGACAAATGTGAGATATATCTTAGAGGTAGAACAGATAGGACTTTGACAGCATATGGGAGGTAAAGGAAATGCAAGCGTCAAGGATAACTTCTACGTCTTCAGTTTTAGTAACTGGGAGACTAGTGGAGCCATGACTGAGACACCGCCACCTGGAGGGGGAGTGTTTAGTTCTGACATCAGTCATAGCATAGCCTGTCACGCTGGCGGTCCCTAAATGTTAATTCTTATTATTTTCCTGTATTTGCGTTGCATTTCTCTGATTAAATTTTAAGTTTTATGAAGGCGGAAGGCCATGTTTCAAATTACTCTGTTTTTCCTACAACATATATCATATGCCTCAGCCCTGAGAGATGGTGAATATTTAAATTGATTGATAGAAACTGTGCCATACTGTTTTATGAATCATCTGTAAGTCCTCATTACATGAAGTAAGCAATTAAAGAAATTGGAGGAAATTTCCATTTTCATAGGTCATAAATAAAATATGAGGCTTTTCTCTTTCCTGTCCCATTCAGAATTATTATTTAAAACGCTCACTTAAGTAAGGCTTGAGGTTACACTAGTGTGGAGTCTGCAGGCAGGCTCACTACCTCCTGGTGCCTCCTTCCACAGATGTGCACTGGGAATTACACGTTCGTCCCCTACATGGTGACTCCACACAACAAGGTCTATTGCTGTGACTGCAGCTTCATGAAGGGGCTGTCAGAGCTCATGCAGTCCAACTTCGAGCTGCTTCTGGGGCCCATCTGCCTACCTCTTGTGGATCGTTTCATTCAACTTCTGAACATGGCACAAGCTGGCTCCAGGTGAGTTAAATAAATGAAGTGTTAATCTCCCTTCCTTATTTGTGCATCTGATGAGATGTTTCTTAGATATAGTACACAGCAGCCAAGAAGCAGGAAAAATGAATAATATCTTCTGAGTGAATAAAATAGATGCCCCATAGTCTACATGTTGCATTTTATTCACTTATTCACAGACTAACTTGAAATCAGAAATATAAATGACTGCTGTGTTATAGTGATAGTAGAGCTAAAAATAAATTTAAAGTACAGAAACATTATCCTAGTAAATGTCCAGGGACTTTTATTGTAAGAGCATGAACTCTGACAAAGTTGTTGAGAGCATCATTATATTTTATTTAAATATTATATGGTATCTTATTTATTTTTATTTAAGGGTCATTTATATTGTTAAATGATGATGCAGAGTCAGAAAGTAAAGGTAATACCTTAATTTATTTAGAATAATTTATACTCAAAACCATAAAATTAAAAATAAAGTTTGGGCATTTTAAATGGTTCATTACAGGTTCTTGGGAAATTCATTAACATAGTATATCTACCTTTAATTCTTCTTTAAGCAAGGCAGAGTGTCAATAGAAATATAGGACTTCCAGATTTCTTAATAATGCTACTTATATGAGGTGTTCATTCTGTGCATCTTAATGAATTGAAAGCTATCAATGATGCAAATGCCATTCTTTTCCACATAAAATTATTACTTTTCATTGAAATTCTTTCTAGTATTAACCCTTTGAAATGTGTTTTCCCATCAGCCAGTATTTCCGGGAATCTATACTCAATGATATCAGGAAAGCTCGTAATTTATACACTGGTAAAGAACTGGCAGCTGAATTGGCAAGAATTCGGCAGCGATTAGATAATATTGAAGTCTTGACAGCAGATATTGTCATAAATCTGTTACTTTCCTACAGAGATATACAGGTAAGAAGATGCTTAAAATCTTTTTCATGTAGTACTAGTATATTGGAACTATAGGGGAGTATTAACATCAAATTTCAGTTAACTATGTCATTCATGTTAGTACATGTAATTTTTTATTGACTCTCGTATGTTTTCTGTCCCAAGATTTTATGATCAACGAGATAGATTGATTCATATGAGTAACAGCTAGTGATTGTGAAAGACTTGTATTATAAAGGTCTTTTTCATCCAGAGGGACTTAAAGACAAATCTGCAAGCATAGCTAACCCAGGGACAACTTGTTCTATTATGTTAGCCTCAGGTTCACCTGCCAGTCAATAAGTAAAAGCTTTGTTTTGGCAAATAGCCAAAATTTTGAGAGTTTTGTGGACATATCTCCATTGAAATTATGTTGCTTAAAATTGATAGCCAAAAGGAAGAAATATGCAATTGATTAATTATAAAAATAACTTTAAAATATTTTTAATTTTTAAATTACTGTTGACATACCATATGTTTGAACTATACAACTTAATGATCATTTTTATAACTTACAATGTAATCACCCCACATAGTTATCACAATATTGTTTACTATGTTCCTTGTACTTTTACATCCCTGTAAAAAGAACTTTTAAGATATTTAATATAAGACACACCCACATTCCCTACTATTTTATTGACATGTCTTGAAATTGTAAAAACATGGTAAGTAGAAGGAAACGTTCTCTGAGTTTGGGATTTGCGATTAGATTTTTACTGTACAATTTAAGTGAGTTCTGGTTTCTTACTTTCAGCCTTTCAGGCCTGAGTTAAGAACAGCAGAGATTTGTCATGTGACGTGTGGCACTTAGAATCCTGTGGCTAGAGTAGCTTATTCATATTGAAATGAAGTTGTTTTGTTGATGATAACAGAAGTTCATGTTCTTGATATTTCGGAATTTATTTCCCTGAAAGTAATTGATAGGACACTGTATGCCGGGAACTGGCTCATGGAGAGGTACTGCCTTATTGAGTCAGCATAGCATTGTCATGCTAGATGGTTTATTGTTCTGCTGGTTAGATGTGGTAACTGTATTTCTAATGTTTTAATCTATATAATCAAAAGCCCTTATTTTTTTTTAAAGTTTCTTCTTGGTTGTAGCTTTTTCAAAGTATTCCTTGGATTTTAGTTCTCTTTTTAATGCCCTACTCAGATTAAGATATCTTCATCTGAAAAAAGCATATTATTGTCAGAACTTTCTCCTACTGGTTTAATTCTATGCTGTTCTTCTCCTATTTAAAGGAATATGATTCTATTGTGAAGCTGGTAGAGACTTTAGAAAAGCTACCAACCTTTGATTTGGCCTCTCATCATCATGTGAAGTTTCATTATGCATTTGCACTGAGTAGGTAAGAAGAAAAAGTTCCTGTTCACAATGTGCTAACATAATATTTTTTAACCTGTATATTCCTGCTTTAGCCCCACAACCACTCCCTATTAGAATGCAATATTGATATTTCCACTTCAACCATGTAAAATATAGAAAGCATGAATTTTGATTATTTTATGATTTTTTTATTAGTAATAAAAGATTCCCAATCTTTTTATAATAAAACTAGGGCCTGGTGCATGAAATTCGTGCATGGGGGGGGGAGTCCCTCAGCCCAACCTGCACCCTCTCCAATATGGAGTTCTTGGGGGCTCTCACAATCCAGGACCTCTGGTTCTTAACCGATAACCTGCCTGCCTGCCCTAACCACTGTGCCTGCCTGCCTGCCTGATCCCCCTAACTGCCCTCCCCTGCCGGACTGGTCACCCCTATTAACTTTCTTTTTTAATTTTATCCCCTTCACGCACAATTGTATTTGACTTCCTTATTGGCTTCTTCCTCTCACATAATTTTTCTCCTTTATGTAACACTTTTCCTACTGACTCAACATTTATAAACTTTTCTTTCCTCCTTATTTCCTACTTTTGCTCCATCATCATTCTTCCCATTTTTCTACTACCCTCCTTCCCTTCCCACATTCCTTCTTTCCTTTACCTTTACCCCTGCCCACCCTCCCCTTTTCCTTCCTTCCCACCTTAATTTTTTCCTTCACTTCCTCCCTCTGACCTGCTTTGCTCCCTCCCCCATTCCTTCCTTCTTCCCATTCTCCCTTTAAGCTCTATCAGCTCCCCCTTTATAACTTTTCTTCCCTCCCTCTTTTTCTCTCATCCTACCTTTACATTCTTCTCTACTTACTTCCACTGTTTTAATACCTATCTATCTACCAGCCTAATTATCCACTATCATTTATCTTTTTTTCTTTTCTGACTTCTACTTTTAAAATCTGTTCCCAGTACACAACTATACTTGGTTTTCATTATAGGCCCTACAGTTCCCTCATACATCTTCTTTTTTTAACTCTGCTGTCCACTGACTCTTTTATAAAGTTCTTCCCTCCATCCTGTTCCACCCCTCCCCCACCTGGTTATTTCCCCCCAAACTCTCCCTG
>PVJC01041242.1:0-15443 GCA_004026665.1 Murina feae | reverse complement strand
TTCCTTTCTTCCTTTCTTCCTTTCTTCTTTCTTTGTTATCCTCACCTGCGGATATGTTTTCATTGATTTTTAGAGAATGTGGAAGAGAAGGGAAAAACAGAGAGAAACATCAAAGTGAGAGGAACACTTTGATTGGTTGCCTCCTGTATATGCCCTGACCTGGGCCCTGGCCATAGAGGAGCCTACAACCTAGGTACATGCCCTTGGTCAGAATTGAACCCAAACCCTGCAGTCAGCAGGCCGAGGCATTATGCACTGAACCAAACTGGCTAGGCAGGATATGACCCTTCTTAGCCCTCCAGCAGTGGACCTTCATTTTTTTTTCTCCAGGAGTGTGGTGGAAAAACCCTAGATGCATTTTTGGATTCTTATTACCCAAGTTACTAAGAATATTACCAGTGGCATACAGAGAACTTAGCCAATGAGCAGTAGAAAAGGTGTTTCTTCTGTAGTTCACTCCCATCACGGGCTCCATACCTGCCCCTCCAATCCCAACTCCAACCCTGCCCAAGCTTGTAGCCTCTGGCCTAGGATACAGGCCTGGACAGAAGATCCAAAACCCCTGTGATCACCAGTCTGCCCCTTACCAGGTCCCTGCAATTGCCACCTCTGCTCCTGTCCAGGCCTGCAATCTCTGCCAGAGGCTGAAGGCCTTGGCAGAAGACCCTCAAACCCTGAGATGGCCGGCTCCACCCCTTCCCAGGTTCCTGCAATTGCAGCCTCTGCCCCTGCTCAGGTATGCAATCTCTGCCTAAGACTAGATGCCTGGGCAGAAGACCCCCAAACCCTTGTGATGGTGAACTCTGCCTCTGCCCAGGCCTGCAGTCTCTGCCCCTTACCAGGCCTGGGGTCTCTGCCCAAGACTGCAGTCCTGGGGAGAAGACCCCCAAACCCCTGTGATCACTGGCTCCATCCCTTCCCAGGCCAGAGGTCTCTGCCCGAGGCTGCAGGTCTGGGCAGAAGACTCCCAAACCCCTGCGATTGCAGTCTGCCCCTTCCCAGGTCCCTGCCATTGATGCCTCCACCCCTTCCCAGGCCTGCAGTTTCTGCCCAAGGCTGCAGGCCAGGGCAGAAGACCCCCAAACACCTGTGATCACCCACTTGGCCCCTTCCCAGGTCCCTGAGATTGCTGACTCTGCCCCTCCCTCCGCCTTCCCCACCACCTGCCTGGCTAACAGGCCTGGCTACTTCAGTTGTGGGGCTGAGGCATACTAGGCACCACCATCTTGTGGCTATGGACATGGCCATCTTGTCATGGAGTGACAACTAATTTGCATATTGCCCTTTTGTTAGATAGAATTAGAGGCCCAGTGCATGAAATTCATGCATGGGGGGTATCCCTCAGCCCAGCCTGCATCCTCTCCAATCTGGCATGCTTCAGGGGATGTCAGACTGCTGGTATAGGCCCGGCAGTTGAACATCCCTCTCACAATCTGGGACTGCTGGCTCCTAACCAGTTGTCTGCCTGCCTGATTATCCCTTCTGCCTGCCAGTCTGATCACCCCCTAACTGCTCCCCTGTCAGCCTGATTGACACTTAACTGCTCCCTTGACTGCCCAAATACCCACAACTGTCCTACCCTGCCGGCCTGATTGCCCACAACTGCTCTCCCAGTTACCACCTCCTCCAGTGGGACCTGCTGCCTCTGCATGAGGTGGCAGAGATGCTGGCACTGGCCTCCTCTGTGATGTGCGGAACCCAGGACCCCCAGGCCTCAGCATGTGCAGCAGTTGCTGGGCCCCGCCTCCACTGTGTGTGCAGCCACCTTGTGGTGGCCATCTTTGTGACAATGTCACATGTGAGGACCACCTAGGCTTTTATTAATATAGATATAGATGGGAAATCTGAGCTAGATCTCAGTCAGACATTAAGGCAATTAGTACCAGATGTGAGTAACTGCAAGCTCATCCCTCTCCCACCCTGGAAGCCTCCAGGTACTTCATGGTCAGTGGAAACTGATTTCCAAGCATGATTAGGCCTCATAGTTGCATGGAAGTGAGGAGTTGAGTGGGGAGTGAGAAGGGAAGCTGCTGTGCGCTCCTCTAAAGAGAAAGTGCCCAACACACTGTAGTATCAGATCACACAGGTAGCTCGACATTGCAAAGGGAAAAATGAATGCACTCACGATGCACACCCTCTTCTTCTCTCCTTGCCTTTACCAGTCGGACTAGAGAGAACCAAACTTCCTCATACTTGTTAACATAAAAATCTAAACCATGATGGAATATTATATTCCAAAGGTACTGAAGAATTTGAAATCACTTATATAAATCTATATAAAGATCACATATTTAAAAAAAATCATGGAGCAATTTTAAGACAGAAAGAGAAACTTATACCTATTTAACACATAAATATAATTTATCTTATTGCACATGTATAAATGATACATGTATACAGGATTAGAATGGACACGTGAAGTTTTAATTCTGATATATACAAGAAGCTGAAATTCTATTCTGAGATACTGTTTTATCAGAAGATTAAAAAGTGAAGTGTAGGAACCGGACTTATTAGAAACAAGAGATGTTAGTTTGGAAGTCAAGTGCCTTGAATTAGTGACCTGAATCACATTTTGTTTTAAAAATGAAATGAAACTTCTATTTTGTTATAAAATTGAAACCATAAGCAGATAATTAACTCCAAGGGAATTTGAGAGAAAAAAATGTACAACTATTTTCAGCTCCTAAGAGAAACCATATATCTATAAATGGGTACATAGAAAATATATATTTTCCTGAAAACACATTGGTTTTATGCAAAGAAAATTGCTACTACATTTATATATCATAAATAAAATATTAACTGTAGTATTTTACACAGGATGACACAAAATAACTATCTTAAATTACTCCATGGATGAGGATAAATTGCTAGTCTTTTAGGCTTATTTCTCTCCTATTTTAGGGCAATTAACAATCTGATTCAGTGAGATTAAAACAGACAGAGGCAGAGCTGAAATATAGTGACTTATATACTATATTTCATAAAAATCTTGGCATCATAATGAATACAATCCTGCTACCCAGCATACCTTCAGTTATTGACTATCATTACAAAACCCATATTCTGGTGAGAATCACTGCCCCGCTCCTGCGCCACACACACACACACACACACACACACACACACACACACACACACACCGTTACGTCCCCAGCTCACTAAGTCAACCTTGGGTGCCTTTCCTCTTTCATTCCAGAAGGACTAAAGGGAAAACCTTTATATGCTGCTTAGAAATGGTTATTGAGCCCAATTTAATTATTTAATATATTAGACTTCCATCATAATAAAATTTGGAGACTAGTGTTCTTTACTTGGAATTGTAGTTTAAACTGCATGTGATACTTAATTTGAAACAAGAGTGTCTTTCACAGACTGTGGCTGCAGTGGTGTGTAGCAATACCGTGGGGTACAGGGAAGGCTGTGGTCTCCACATACCTTCCCACATGAAAATTCATTTCAGAATTGACCTGAGTAGATAGCACTTGCATATGAAAGTAGAAAAGTCTACTCTTGCTACATCCAGCCAGAAAGGACATCATGCAGAAGAAATGCTTACATTGGACATCTTATTATCAGGAACAACTTCTTTTAAAAATTCACTCAAAAAATAAGAATGATTCAATTAATCTTAAGAAATTTAATCCAAAAGACTGAAAAAATGTATTGACAACCACTGTGAAACTAATGTGAAGCAAAATGAGTCTGAAAATGGTCATAAGAAAGACTAGAACCAGAGTATTTATGTAGGATTACTTGGTTCTTTTTTGTTCATTAAGAAGTATACACTAAGTTAGATCAGAACTATGCCTCTTTAAGGACATCTGTGCATAATGTGTCCTGCAATGGAAATTCAGATACTCCCAGTAAAACTGTGCTGTCTTGTTAAGATCCTGAGTTTTCTTCTATCATTAGAGATGGGTGCTTGGGCTCAGTGGGCCATCCCTGGCCACCAGAGTGAATGCTCCACTCTCCAGGGTGAGTAACCCAGTCATCAGACCTGTGTACAGAATTCGTCATTATTAAGTTGAATCTGTGTCACAGTATGTGAACTGTTTCCATACCTCTCTGGAATGCATTTTCAATCCCTATGTTATCTCTGTTTTCTTTTTGTTTTAATTTCAACCCAAACCATCTTCTATTGTTCAAAGTCCACACCAAGGTAGATAATGGTCCCAAGTGCTCTTTCTAGAAGTGTAGGGATGCATCTGCATTCATTTCACTTGGTGACCTCTGGAAAGTTATTGAACTCGTAAACTTCTGTTTCCCTGCATGTAAACAAGTGTTATTACAGACCTTGTGGAGTTCTAGAAAGATTAAACACTAGTAGTCAGGTAGATAACATAATCTACCTGACTACTGGTTTATGTTATCTACCTGACTACTGGTTTTGTCATTACTATTCTCAGTCAATCATAGTATCTCTGAAACAAAAAGAGACTCAAATGCTAAAATGCCCACTTCCTTGAGTTTGAAGTTTTCCTTCTACTTCTGATCTTGTAAGTTTTACCTTTTATCTGGAAATCTGTTTTAGTTCACAAAATGATTTAACAGTGGGTTGTGGTTTCTCTCCAATGCTGCTATTGAAAGTATAACTTCTGTCTGTACAATATTCTTAAAAAAAAAAAAAAACAAAACTTGTCTCTACAGCTCCCCTTTGCCCCCATGCACCCATCTGCTGTCCCCCTTCCCTCTGGCCATCATCACACTGCTGTTTGTGTCTATGGGTTACATGTTCTTTGGCTAATCTCTTCACTTTCTTTCACCTAGTTCCCCAACCCCCTTTTGCTCCGACAGCTGTCAGTCTTCTTCTTGTATCCATGCCTCTGTTCCTATTTTGTTCATCAGTTGTTTTTATTTGATTCCACATATAAGTGAGATCATGTGATACTTACCTTTCTTGGACAGGCTTATCTCACTTAACATAAAAACCTCCAGATCCATCCATGCTGTTGTAAAAGTTAAGAGATTCTTCTTTTTTATAGCTGTCTAGTATTCCATTGTGCAAATGAACCACAGCTTTTTTAAATCCACTCGTCTACTGATGGGCACTTAGGCTGGTTCCACATCTTGGCTATTGTAAGTAATGCTGCTATGAACATAAGGGTGCATATATTCTTTCTGATTGATGTTTCAGGATTCTTAGACTATATTTCCTGAGGTGGCCTTTTTATACACCAACTAGTGGCCCAGTGCACAAATTTTTGCACATTGAAAGGGAATTAATTAGAAGAAATATTTTAATATTGCTATTTGTCCTTTCTCTTTAATAGAAGTGTCACAGATAAAAAAAAATTAGTAAAAAGTATATGAAATAATATATAAATTTATTAATAAATAGACAATAACAACATGATATAACAACAACGACATATAAAAACAACAAAAACAGGATATAAAAACAACATTGATACAAACAGTGACTGATAAATTCATTAAACTTATTCTAATAACTCCCTGTATACCACTACATTAAGAGTAAAAACAGCTTCAGAGTGCTTGAGTAATTTCCCTTGTAATAAAGTATTTACAACTTTAACTTCAATGTCACATGCTTTTTGAACTCGAGATAAAGCAACATAAAACTGACCATGTCCAAAAACAGGTTCAGGTAAGAATATTCCTGTTCAGTCTAGAGTTTTTCCTTGTGATTTGTTAATAGTCATCACAAATGCTGGCATCACGGGAAACTGTCTTTGAATTAATTTAAATGAGAGGCCAATGTCAGAGAGGGACAAATCAATTCTTAGAATCAGAACAACCTTTTCTTCCACAGATCCTGTTAATACTTCAGCTTTGATTATGTTAGGTTGCAATCTTTTGATAATAAATCTGGTACCATTACAGAGACCCCATTTCTCAGTGGCATGATGATTGCACCTACTTTCAATTTTAATATATGACATGGCATTCCCAATGGAGTACTACCATTAAGAAAATCAATGGGAAAATTTTCATTTTTGGCATCATCTATTGAATCGATGGAATCATCACTCAAATAGGTGTGAAAATCTCCATCAAGTATATCCAAAATTTATTCATTTAATTTATGAATGTACTCATTTATTGGACAAATAAATACATGTTTAAATATATTTTTAATATTATCTGTAGATATACTATTTCCAAAAGTAGCTTCAATAATAGATCTATTACAAATAATTTCCTAGGAGATTTCAATAATATCTATTCCTAAATTAAAACTGCTATCAAGTTTGCCATCTTCAAGTTTTACTAACCATTCACTATAAGCAGAATTCTATGATCTCAAATCATAGAATTTTAAGAGAAAATTTTCTGAAACATCCCCAAACACTACAGTGCTTAAAACTCTTTTATACTAAGGTTGATCTTATAGCATGTGGCACAATACTGAAACATTGTTGAAAATCCTCTCCAAGAAGGAGAACTTTCCCACCAAATGCAACATTCAAATTTATAATTTCTCTTAGTAATTTGTCTATGGTGTTTATAGCATGACTGGATGCCATGATGCATTCATCAATAATGAGAAGTTGGGCCTTTTTAATGGTTTTAGCAACTTCACTCTTTATATGGAGTCTAGAAATTGAGGTTTCATTTAATGGAATTGATAATTTATATTGGGAATGAAAGGTTCTTCCACCAAAAGTAGATTTGCAGCAATTCCTGTAGATGCTGTGGGTAAAACAGTACCACATGACCGCTAATATAATTTATTAAAACTTTATAAAGATATGTTTTTCCACTACCACCTGGACCATCCAAGAAAAAGCATTTGGGGTGTACAGTTTGATCTTCAATGGTGGAATTATCATCTGAAAGGCTACTAACTGTTCATTGTTCAAGAATGTATCAAAACCTCTTCTTGTTGTCACTCGTAGGATTCATCACATGTATTTGTAATCATTAATAAAGGATAGTCCGGAAATTTGAAATGCGAACATTTCATTCCATGCAATGTGAACACCTCCTGAATTTTGTTAAAGGCATGCATTTCACAATTCACATAGGCACCTTCTCTTTGGTGTAATTTCCAACAAAAATCTTCTACAAAATGAGATTTATTTTTATTTTAGTCTGCAGCAGAAAGACATCCAAACACACACACACACACACACACACACACACACACACGTATATGTTCAAAAAGTTGACGTGGTTGTTTGGGCATATTAAGGATGATTGCATCATCAATCATATTTTCTAGATAGTGTCATCAATTAATAATCCTTGGTGTTTAGCAGCTTTATGAAATGTATAATAAATTATACCTTTACAGTTCGCAGATCAGCAAATCTTACTGCACCTTTTACATGCAGAAGCAAAAGTCTAAGGTAATACTATTCTGGTTCTCTAAAGCTCACAGTCTACTTAATACTTTATTCCTGCCCTTTTGGCATTTTCTCCACAAAGAATTATTAAATGCACTAGAGGCCCATTGCACAAAGATTTGCACAATAGGCCTTCCTTCCCCTGGCTGCTGGCACCAGACCTTCTCAGGCAGCTGGGACCCAGGCCTTTGGTCCAGCCGTAGTAGAGAAGCCAAGCCTCTTCAGCCTTCAGTTGTCTTCAGTCTCCACTCCGAGCCTGCATATGCAAATTGACCACCATCTTTGTTGGGTTGATTTGCATACTCATTCTGATTGGCTGGTGGGCATAGCAGAGTGACACCAATTTGCATGTTTCTTTTTTATTAGTATAGATAATGTTGTGGAATCTCCTAATAATAATAATTATGCTCGTCAGAATATTCTCTGCTCAATACTAACCAAGCCATCAAAGATGAGTTATGCCTTTTAGTCCTATCTATAACTTCAGCAAATCATCAGTATGAAAATACAAATTCTTATTATTTGGCAAGTGAATAGCTATTCTTGTGATTGAATGAGATTGGTCAGCGTTTGGGATGTGGGTGAATGGAATTCTGGGATGTTAGGGCTTGGACAGCAAGCTGACCAACAGCCAATTCCACAAGGAATGGGGCTTCTGCTTACCTACTTTCAGGGTTTGGGGTATGGGTATCTGGCTCCCATTTCCTGCCTCCCTCCTCTCAGGGTCTGGGGTATGGGTGAACAGGATTCAGGGCTGCCAGGATGCCAACAGCAAGGTCTGGGTCAGTGCTCTTCATAGCTGATAATGAACTATCAGAAAGAGAAACTAAGAATAATCCCATTTACTATTGCAACTAAAAAATAAGATACCTAGGAAAAATTTTAACCAAGGAGGTAAGAGACATGTACTTGGAAAACTTCAGGAACTTGCACAGTGCCTTTGGAGGTGGCACAGGTCGCTGCAGGGCCGTCTTCATATGTCGCACCTCTTCTGCAGCCAAGGCAAGACTTTGGAGATTGCAAGTCTTTCTGCCTGCAGTCTGCTCACAGGCCATTGAAAGAGATTTTAAAGTCCATCTCTCTTTTAGAGTTGAACATGAAGCATTATAAAATGAATTACAGATTTTGGAGGAAATGTTCTATGTAAATTAATGTTATTTATCAGAACTGTAATGTGGTAACTTCCTTTCTATTAGAAAGTAGTTCTACTATCCCCCGCCCCCTTTGGTCAGGAATATTGATGATTGTCAACTCATTTTATTCTTGAAACATGTACTTCTAATAATTTTAATTAATAGCCTAAGAAGTTTCAATGCCTTCTGTAATGTTACCTGTACAATATTCTCCTCACATGATTACCTATTCCAGAGTTGCTGACATGAACCTCAGAAGTTTGATGCCATGATCTCGATGTTAAAATTTATTCTGCTTACCTCCAAGCTATGTATACTGTGGCTCAGCTTGAAAAATTATAAATGGCAGATATCAATTCTAAACATGGGAAGCATAAGTATAAATTAAATTAGAAAAATTCCAAAATTGACTATTTTTCATTTACTAAAAAAAATGGACAACTCTAAATGAGTCATAATTGAGCTTAGGGTGAAGCTGTAATCAGAACAAAGCCTGTTGTTAAAAACATGGGTGCATATCATTTTTTAAAATGCTATGGAGTGAATGTAAAGTTTCAAGACAACTAGGCAGAAATCAGTGTTCACCAGCCGAAAAGAGCCATTAATGATTTTCCAGTGGATATTATTCATAACATTTATGTTAATAATAAGACAAAAACTCTGATTGACAAGTGAGAACATGTTCAGAAATCTCTTGCATGGGAATAAAGACAGACCAATGTTTATTTTGCATCCCACACCAACTGCAAATTGTATGCTTGCAGTTGTGATTGTTTTGGAGGTGACTGGGTTTTCTAACACATTATGCTGCTGCTGCTGCTGCTGCTGCTGCTGCTGCTGCTGCTGCTGGGAATGATATCTCATGAAGCCATGAGCTTGCAGTCAGGAGATAGGTTTGTAACATTATTGTAACATTTGTAACTCCTCTTTCTACAGATCAAGACACATGATCTGTAGAAAAAGGAGGCTGGAACTAAGGACTCTGAAGAAAGGAAACTTAAAATAGATGCCCTTGTTTTGCTGTAAGAGGAACTAAAGCCCCTCATTTAAAAAACCTGAGGAAAATGTCAAGTAAAAATGAACACTCTTTGTGAGAAAATGAGACCCATATTCCTCAGAGGCAGAATTTACATGTCACATTCTAAATATGGACAGCAAACTGAGAATTTCACTCCAAAGCTGGTCTAGTTCACTAACGGTACCTCCATAAATCAAGAATAAAGTAATATTTCAGGAAAAGTAATCTTGAATGTTATTGGTTGAACCCATGAAGAAAAGTTGTAAACCCCTCAAGGTAATGAGGGAAAAGCAAAGAAATGCATCAGAAAGATGAGTGATTCCAAGAGACACTAGAAATAAGTTTCAAATTATTAAAGGGATGCCCTAACCAGTTTGGCTCAGTGGATAGAGCGTTAGCCTGTGGACAGAAAGATCCCAGGTTCGATTCCGGTGAAGGTTATGTACCTTGGTTGCCGGCACCTCCCCAGTAGGAGATGTGCAGGAGGCAGCTGATCAATGTTTCTCTCTCATTGAAGTTTCTAACTCTCTTTCCCTCTCCCTTCCTCTCTGAAAAAAACAATAAAATATATTTAAAAAATTATTAAAGGGATAAAAATACAATATAAAAATGGAAAAAAAATAACATAAAAATAAAAAGGGCAGCTTTCAAAATGTAATTTCAATTAAAATATTAACAGATAAGTTTACACTAGACTGGACAGTTAACCTGAAAGATGTGGGCACACTCTTTGAAATGCAGTACTTGTAGTTGGAGATGAAATAATAATATCCACCAAATGCCTGAAGGAGGCATGAAAGTGAAAGTATGCAAAATAAAAGATGATGGCTGAGAATTCTCTAGGCTCAATGAAAGACCTTCTTTAATGAAGCTTGCCAAATTCTGGGTAAGACGAATAAAATGTAATCCTTACCAAAAGATTCTTAGTGAATTAATGCAACACCAAATATTGGGGATCAGAGTAAAAAATGCAATAATATTATTCTTACTGTGCTGATAGAAAATAATTGCCAACCAAGAATTCTCTGCGCAGCAAACTATCATTCAATAACATGAATAAATTCAAGGTACTTTCAGTTAAAAACAGTTTATAGTTCACAATTCTCATAAAACATATTCATAAAAAAGGATGTTAAAACAAAGAAAAGGGAATAAAAGATGCAGTTAAACATACAAACATAAATAAAAAACTAATAAGGCATGTATTGAAAAACAAAATAAAAAATAATGGTTAACTTTGAATTTTAAAACAAGGCAGGACTAATATTTTAGAGCACAGTACACAAATAAAACATATGTTTTTTGGTAAGAAGGGTGGAGATATAAAACCTAAAATTTTTGTGGGTACATGTTATATCTTAAGAAAAACAAACAACCAAAAAACCCATGCAAATTAAAGAAAGACTTCCAAGCCAAAGTAAAGAAGACAGAACAAAGGGATACAATAAACTTGGTAAATTCAATGGAAAAAGGAAAAAGTAACTTGTCTTGGCAATGATTTTTTAAAATCTGACACCAAAAGGTAAAGCAACAGAAGCAAAAATAAAAAGGCAACCTCCTAAATGAAGGAAAATATTTGCAAATAATTTATCTGATGAGGGGTTAATATGCAGAATATATAAAGAACCCATACAACTCAATAGCAAAACAAATACACAATCTGATTAGGAAATGAGCAAAAGTTCTGAATAGACATTTTTCCAAAAAGGCATATAGATGTCAAACAGAAGAAAAGATGTTTATCATCTTTAATCATCAGGGAAATGCAAATCAAAGCCATAAGGAGACATGCCTCATACCTGTTAGAATGGCTATTATAAAAAAAGACAAAGAGTAACAACTGTCGGTAAAGATGTGGAGAAAAGGGACCCTTGAACACTGTTGGTGGGGACATAAGTTGCAATCACTATGGAAAACAATATGGAGATTACTCAAAAATTTAAAAATAAAATTACCATATGATACAGCAATTCCACTTTTGAATGTTTATTAGAAGAAAACAAAACTTTGACTCAGAAATATACATGCATTCCTATGGTCATTGCAGCACTATTTCTAATAGTAAAGATATGGAAACAACCTAAGTCTTCATCAATAGATGAATGGCTAAAGAAATTGTTATACACACACTGGAATATTAATCAGCCTATTCCTCCTCCTCCTCCTCCCCCTCCTCCTCCTCCTCCTCCTTCTTCCTTCCTTAAATTCTTTATTGTTAAAAATATTACATAGTTCTCCTTTTTCCCTATTGATCTCTTTCCTTCTTCCCCTTCCCCCTCACACCCCCCCCCATACATGTCTTCACCCTCCCAAGTTTGTGTCCATTGGTTATGCTCATATGCATGCACACAAGTCCTTTGGTTGATCTTTACTCCCGCATCCCCGCCTTCCCTCATAGGTTGGACAGTCTGTTTGATGCTTCTATTACTCTGATTCTATTTTTGCTCGGCTGTTTATGTTGTTCATTATATTCCAAAAATGAGTGAGATCATGTGATATTCATATTCCACTTAGCACAATGCTCTCTAGGTCCATCCATGTTGTGGCAAATGGTAGGAGTTCCTTCTTTTGTACAGCAGCGTAGTATTCCATTGTGTAGATGTACCACAGTTTTCTAATCTATTTATCTGCTGATGGGCATTTAGGTTGTTTCCAAATATTAGCTGTTGTAAATTGTGCTGCTATGAACATAGGGGTGTATATATCTTTTCTGATTGGTGTTTCTTGGGATATATTCCTAGAAGTGGGATTACTGGGCCAAATGGGAGTTTCATTTTAAATTTTTTTGAGGAAACTCCATACTGTTTTCCACAGTGGCTGCACCAGTCTGCATTCTAACCAACAGTGCAAAGAGGGTTCCTTTTTCTCCACATCCTCTCCAACACATGTCATTTGTTTGATTTGTTGATGATGGCCATTCTGACAGTTGTGAGACAGTACCTTGGTGTTTTGTTTTGCATCTCTCAGATGATTACTGATTTTGAGCATGTTTTCATATATCTCTCAGCCTTCTGTATGTCCTCTTTTGAAATGTATCTAGGTCCTTTGCCTATTTTTTGATTGGATTGTATTATCTTCCTTTTGTTAAGTAGTATGAGTTCCCTATAAATTTTGGAGGTTAAACCCCTATCAGTGATAACATTGGCAAATATATTCTCTCATGCAGTGGGCTTTCTTGTTGTTTTATTGATGCTACAGCACTGGTATGATGCTATGACACTGGTTTCTTTTGCTGGGCAGAAGCTTTTTTATTTTGATATAGTCCCATTTGTTTATTTTCTCCTTAGTTTTCATTGACCTAGGAGCTGTATCGGTAAAGATATTGCTATGACAAATGTCTGCTATTTTGCTGTCCATGGCTTCTTCTAAGATTTTTATGGTTTCCCAATTTATGTTTAACTTATTTGTCTGTTTTGAGTTTATTTTTTTGTATGGTGTAAGTTGGTGGTCTAGTTTCATTTTTTTACATCTATCTGTCCAATTTTCCTAACACCATTTATTGAAGAAACTATCTTGAGCATATTGTATGCTCTTGCCTCTTTTTTCAAATACTAATTGAGTATAATGGCTTGAGTCTATTTCTGGGTTCTCTGTTCAGTTCCATTGATCTATATGTCTGTTCTTGTGCTAGTACCAGACAATTCTGAGAACAGTGGCTTTGTATTATAACTTGATCTCTGATATTGTGATACCTCCAACTTTGTTCTTCTTTCTCAAGATTGCTGCAGTTATTTGGGGTCTTTTTTAAATTCCAGATCAATTTTTGGAGTTTGTTCTAGATCTTTGAAGTATGACACTGGTATTTTAATGGGGATTGCATTGAATCTTTAATGGTGTTGATGTTTTAATGGTGTTGATTCTGCCAATCCATGAACATGGTATGTCCTTCTATCTGTTTATGTCATCCTCTATCTCTTTTTTCAACATCCTATCATTTTCTGAGTACAAGTCTTTTACCTCCTTGGTTAAATTTATTCCTAGGTATTTTAATTTTTCTGTTGCAATGGTAAATGAGATTGCTTTCTTAGGTTCTCTTTCTGTGAGTTCATTATTGGTGTTTAGAAAAGCCATAAACTTCTGGGTGTTAATTTTGTATCCTCCTACATTGTTAAATTTATTTATTAAGTCTAGTAGTGTTTTGGGAGTCTTTAGGGTTTTCTATGTACAATATCATGTCATCTGTGAATAAAGACAATTTTACTTCTTCTTTTCCAATTTGGATGCCTTTTATTTCTTCTTTTTGTCTGATCACTATGGAGTGGGTATCCCTGTCTTGTTCCTGGTCTTAGGGGAAATGGTTTTAATTTTTACCCATTGAGAATGATGCTGGCTGTAGGTTTGTCATATAAGGCTTTTATTATGTTAAGGTATGACACCTCTATTCGTATTTTGTTGAGAGTTTTTATCAGAATAGGGTGTTGAATTTTGTCAAATGCCTTTTCTGTATCAATTGATATGATTATGTGATTTTTATCTCTCAATTTGTTTATGTAATGTATCATATTTATTGATTTGCAGATATTGTACAAGCCTTGGATCTCTGGAATGAGTCCCACCTGGTCATGATGTATGATCTTTCTAATGTAATGCTCAGCCTATATTTTTATTACATCCATTTTGGTAGATGTGAAAAATAGCTCATTATTGCTTTAATTTGCATTTCTTTAATGGTTAATGATGCACAACATCTCACCAGGAGCATTTTTACATTTGTACATCTTCCAGGTCTGTTGCCCATATTCTAATTGTGTTGTTTGTTAGTTTACTCTTGAGTTTCAAAAATTCTTATATATATTTTGTTCTCTAATCCTTTGTCATATACATGTTTGCAAATATTTTCTCCCAATCAGGAGCATATTTTTGTTTTATTTATGGGAACGTCCATAGAGCAAGCTTTTAAAAAAAGTAATCTTGATTACTGTTCTCTCTTTTTTCAAAATTATTTTAGTTGTTCTAGTTTCTTGTCTTTGCCTATACAATATAGAACAATCTTGTTTATATCCTCAAAAAGATCATATTAGAATATTGATAACACTTGTGCTAAGACTACATATTTTTTTTTTCAATAATTAATTTATTTTTTTATTTTTTTATTTTTATTTATTGCTTAAAGTATTACAACAAATGATAGATAAGTATTACAACAAATGATAGATAGATCTCCATTTTTTCCCCTTGCCTTTCCCCCCCTCCTCCCTTTTTATGGTTCCTTCCTGTTCCTGAATATGGTATGTATTTCTATTAATTTAAATCATCCTTGATATATTTAAAGCATTGTGCAGTTTTCAGCATAAAATCCTGTGCGTATTTTGTAAGATTTACACCTATTTCATTTTTTAATAATTTAAAATGGCATTGCTAATGAAGGAGAGAAGTCTTTGTCTCCCTCAATTGCTAGTGGGGTGGAATTCTTATGATATCCTTTTGAGACTCGCACAGGAGGACAAATGATTTTTATTTGTGTGGAATTATATTCTTGAATTTCCAATGTCCCACTTCCCTTTGCCCAGTCACAGTAGGGGTGCAGCAGAAGGCTTAGGTAAAGCTAAAATCAGAGCCGGTGGCCAGAGTTTCCATGTTTGCATAGTCCAGTCCAGCATCAGGCTACTTACTCTGTGTTTCCCCACTGCAGTCCACCAGTCCATTGCATATGGGATCTGCAGGGCTACCTGGTTATGGAGGCAACATGGGTGAATGCAAGGAAACCAAGAGCACAAGAGAACTAAGAGGAATCAAGAGAGGGTCACAAAAACAATAGAGGGAGAACTCATTTGTTTAGAAGAGTATGTATTCCCAAATTTTGGAGCATTTACCATGGCCAAGCCCATTCTGACCAATGATTTCTGACAGGCAAGTGCCTTCCATATGTCACCCCAAATTTACTGGCCATGCTTCTTGCTCCTGTCTTCTCTTTATAGGATCCTTTCTTCCAGTGTCCTGCAGGCAATTGGCAGGTGGTTCCCTGGGGAGTGAAAA
>PVJC01041241.1:0-15438 GCA_004026665.1 Murina feae | reverse complement strand
CGGAGCTGAGCTGAGGGGCGAAGCTTCACTTTCGCTCCTGCCGCAATGGAAAGGGCTGTTTACTCAGGTCCGTGAGTGGCGGCCGCCATGTTGGCTGGGCTAATTTGCATACAGCTGCTCTGATTGGCTGGTGGGCGTGGCTTACCCTGTCTCGGAGAAACGGTTAATTTTAATATTTCGCTTTTATTAGTTTAGATTATTTCCTTACCATGTCCCAGGTACTAGGCTAGACTCATAGAAAAAAACACCTAAGAAAGATCAGCTTCATGCTTTATTTTTTAACTGGGCTCATGCCATTGTCCCAGTGCATGCTACAGTTTAGAGAAGTTGTTCTGAAATGTTGAGAATGTCTGTGTGTAGGAGAGGGAAAAGGAGAGATCAGTCCATGGTAGCATTTTCTCTTCAGACCCAGATTAAACAGACCCTGTAAATCTTTGCCATGGTGCTGAAGAAATCAATGGTTCCATATAACCTGTTCTACCATTTATTTGGTTCTTTCTTCTACAGTCTCTTCAAATCCAGTGTGTATTTCAGAAACTTTGTCATAGTTCAATTGAGAGGAGTTAAATGGTAGTCGGGATTGAAAATGGTTACATGGGTAGTTTGGGTTTCTGACTTTATTATCACCATATCACCAGGGTCCCTTGAAGCTGAGGTTACCTAGAAGTGTACAGTAACACAGAAACCTGGAGGAAGATGAAACAGGAGAATCCCACACTCAGCAAGCGTGTATAAAACTAGAGGATGGAGGAAGTGAGTAGACATTTCCGTGGCGATGTGTGTTCATCTTTCATCAGTTATAAAAAGGCATTTCATGTGTGCTACGATCACCTCATTTCTTACATGAAAGTATCTGTAGAAAATCTCTTATTTTCTTTAATGTTAAGTCATTAGAAACACTGTGTTAGCAATTTGAGGCACTGCTCAAAGTAACAGATGACAGGGCTCTCTACCGATGAGTCAATATCACTAACATTATTCATCGCAGACTATTTTGCTTTATTAACTTATCAGCAAGATGACCTCAAACACTATATATTACAATAAAACATGAGACATCAATTAAAGACAAGAATAAAGGGGAAATGGTTATGCTTCTTTTCTTCGCATTTCTAATTTCCTCACAATCCTTCCACATCTAAATCCAAAATGAAAACAAAAAGAACTTTAACATAAAAATATGTAAGCTTCTGTAGACCTCCTAGTTTGAATGCCTGGAGAGAACATAGCCTCCTTTCTATGACCATCTTCCATGAATATTAATATGCAATCCCGTGACTGTGTGCTTAAAGCTCTCTTTTGCCCACAGATCTAATCAAGTAAGGTCATGAAAATTGTTCAATAAGCCCTTCCCTTCTGCTGACATCTTCAGTCTGTACCACTCAGCCACCAACGCCCATTAAGAAAGTGTTCCAAAGGCCCACTTTCATATGCAATTCTATTACATTCTCTAAAGATTTGTTGAGAGCTTACTATCAGGACCCTATGTTTAAGTAGCTCAGAGTCCAGAGAGACAGATTAATATGAAAGGGAGAAGAAATGCAGTGCAGTGTGAAAGCTTCAGGAACTAGCAGTCTGCATATGGTGGAAAGGTAAAAGAGAATGTGAGTGGGCAGGAAAAGTGTTCTCAGAGCAATTTTCATCAAATCTTAGTTTTGAAGGATGAATAAGGATTTGTCAAGGGGTCAGGAAGGAAAAGTTCTTTTAAAAAAAAGAAAATAATACTGTCTTTTTCATTGCAAATCATGGATGTGCAAATCAATGTAAAATAACTGGGGATCTCAGAGTCTAAAGTGGAGCAACTGGGGACTGAAAAATTGAATACAAGATGGAAAAGTAAATATGATCAAAATATTATCCATTTGGCTGGTGTTGCTCAGTGGTTGAGCATTGACCTATGAACCAAGAGGTCACAGTTCAATTCATGGTGAGGTTACATGCCTGGGTTGTGGGCTCAATCCCTAGTAGGGATCATGCCTGAGACAGCCAATCAATGATTCTCTCTCGTCATTGATGTTTTTATTTCTCTATCCCTCTCCCTTCTTTTCTGAAATCAATAAAAATGTATTTTTTAATAAAACCTTAACTGTTGAGGAACAAGGAAAAATAATTACAGCATACTTCCTATCAGAAAAAAGTGAAAGTAAGAATACAGTAGAATTAAATATTTTAAATGTTGAAAGAAAAACACCACCAACCTAGAATTCTATATCCATTGTAATTATTCTTCAAAAGTGAATGGAAAATAAAGATTTTCTCAGACAATAGAGAGCAAGCTGACAGTTTTCAGGATAGGAGAGGGAGACTAGATGGACTAGGTTGAAGGATTAGAACAAAAGAAGAAAAAAATCATGGACAGGGACAACAGTGTGGTGATTGCCTGTGGGGGTTGGGGGAGGAACAGATGGGGAAAGGTGGAAGAGAGTATAGAGAGGATAAATGGTGATAGATGAAGACTTGACTTGAGGTGGTGAACACACAATACAGTATAGAGATGATGTGTTGTAGAATTGCGCACCCAAAACCTGTATAATTTTACTAACCAGAGTAACCCTAATAAATTCAAAAAAGGGGGGGAAAGTGGAACCTTAGCTATTCTGAAGCCAGGAAACACTTTCTAAAAGACATGTTAAAAATAAAAATAATAAAAATAAACCTGAGGTATTCATCGCCAGTAGGCTGCCAGCAAGAAATATTAAAAAATGTTTTTTAGGAAGAAGGTGAGCTATAGGTCAGAAATCTTAATCTTCATAAAGAAAGAAAAGCATCAAACAAAGTATAAATGAAGGTAAAATGTAAACTTTTAGTTTCCATATTCTTACTCTAAAAGAAATTAGTTTGTCTAAAACAATGGTAGTACCAGTGTGCATTGGATTATACTATACAGATAAGTGAAATGAATGACAGCAATGTCACAAAAAATGGGAGGAGAGTAAAAAGTGAGTAATATTCTAAGGTATAAGCACTACATGTGAGGTGGTACAGGGTTTTCTGAAGGTTAAAATGGATATTGCAACTCTGGGGAAACCACTAAATCCTCTTTAAAAATAGAACTGGTAAGTTAAGAAAGAAAAAATATAATCAAACTAAATGCTCAATTAAAACCATAGAAAGGAGAAAAAAAGGAAAATTCATACTTACAATTTTTCTATATATTGGGCCTATCTCTAAACTTTCATTTATTTTTATTTTTTGAAACAGTTACATTAAAAATACAAAATTTTGATTACATTTGTAAGAATATTATTAAATAGGAAAACAACAAGATCTTGGTCATAATGAACTTTCTTTTGTTCCATTTAGTGAAGTCCTATTTCTCTCTATAAGATTTTACGGGTTTACAGCCTACACATCTTTCATTCAGCTAATTTGTTAGATTTCTACTTTCATTGCTGTTATACAGTAATCTTCAACTATTTGGTTTTCAAATATGTCAATCAGTTTCTAAAATTTTATTTGAGTATATTTTTCACGTAGTCAACAAGCTATTTTATCCTCCTGTTAGACACAATACTAATATTTGTTTCTCTTTTTTAGAAAGATGCTCATATTTTCTGCAAATAATATAAATTAATTCTTTCTAATCTAAAATTTTTTTATCATATTTCTTAGGATCTCCAGAATGCTGTTGTATATAATAATGTTCACAGGTATTTATACCTAATTACTGAATTTAAATAAACTGCATTAATGTCTTTCTATAGGTTTCTTTCATATATTGAATCAAAAAATCTTCATTCAGCTCAGGCTTTGTTCCAGTTGCTGCTGACACAATCAGCCAGACAAGATGTCTACCTTTGTAGAATTACAGAGTTGCTATCATAAATCAATAATAATTACATAAATATCCTAAGCATTCAAGTAAAGATGTGTCGATTTTGAGATTTTACCATTATTTAATATAGTATGCTAAAGGAAAATAAAGCGCTAATTGGACAATTATTCAAAACTATTTAGGACATATTCTGACTTTTTGGTTTAAAATCAATAAAAATAATTGATGGGATAGCTCAAATAAATTAAATGTGGAAAATATAAGCTAGTGGAAGGAGCTATTCAGATAATTAAAATAGGATGGATTTTTTTTTTGTGCAATGATATACAATTGCTTTTTCAGTCTCTCATTTTTTAGGTTCACTATTGGTGTATAAAAATGCCATAGATTTCTTAGCATTAATTTTGTATCCTGCTACATTGCCAAATTCACTTATTAAGTCTAATATTTTTTTTATGGAATCTTTAGGATTTTCTACATATAGTATCATGTCATCTACGAATAAGGACAGTTTTACTTCTTCTTTTCTGATTTGAATGCCTTTTATTTCTTCTTCTTGTTTGATCACAATGGCTAGTACTTCCAGTATTATGTCAAACAGGAGTGCTGAGAGTGGGCATCCCTGTCTTGTTCCTGTTCTTAGAGGAAACATAGGAATGAACTAAACTAAGGAGGTAAAAGACCTAATATACGCAGAAAACTATAAGACACTGAAAAAAAAAGAGAGGAAGACATAAACAGATGGAAGAACATACTGTGTTCATGGATTGGTAGAACCAACATCATCAAAATGTCCATACTACCCAAAGCAATCTATAGATTCAATGCAATCCCCATTAAAATATCAATGGCATATTTCACAGACCTAGAACAAACTTCCCAAAAATTCATCTGGAATTAAAAAAAAAAGACCCCAAATAGCTGAAGCTATTCTGAGAAAGAAGAACAAAGTAGGTGGGATCTCAATACCAGATATCAAGCTACATTACAAAGCCACTCTTCTCAAAACAGCCTGGTACTGGCACAAGAACAGACATATAGATCAATGGAATAGAATAGAGAACCCAGAAACTGTCCCAAACCACTATGCTCAATTAATATTCGACAAAAGAAGTATGAACATAAAATGGAGTCAAGAGAGTTTCTTCAATAAATGGTGCTGGGAAAATTGGACAGATACATGAAAAAAAAAATGAAACTAGACCATCAACTTACACCATACACAAAAATTAACTCAAAATGGATATAAAACTTAAACTCAAAATGGATAATTAAGATGAGAAACCATAAAAATACTAGAGGCATCCACAGGCAACAAAATCTCAGACATATGCCAAAGCAATTTCTTCTCTGATACTGCTCCAACAGCAATGGAAACTAAAGAGAAAATAAACAAATGGGACTATATCAAAATAATAAACTTCTGCACAGCAAAAGACCATCAACAAAACAATAACAAAGTCCACTGCATGGAAAAACATATTTGACAATGTTCTTACCAATAAGGGTTTAATCTTCAACATTTACAGGGAACTCATACAACTTCACAAAAGGAAGATGAATAACCCAATAAAAAGAATGGGCAAAGAACGTAAACAGATACTTTTCAAAAGAAGACAGAAGGCCAAGAGACGTATGAAAACATGCTCAAAGTCACTTACATCTGAGAGATGCAAATCAAAACAACAATGCAGTAGCATCTCACACCTGTCAGAATGGCAATCATCAACAAATCAACAAATGACAAGTACTGGCAAGGATGTGGAAAAAAAGGAACCTTCATGCACTGTAGGTGGGAATGCAGACTGGTGCAGTCACTATGGAAGACAGTATGGCGTTTCCTCAAAAAACTAAAAATGGATCTCCCATTTGACCCAGTGATCCCACTTCTAGGAATATATCCCAAGAAACTAGAAACACCAATCAGAACAGCTATATGCACCCCTATGTTCATAGCAGCACAATTTACCATAGCTAAGATTTGGAGTCAGCCTAAGTGCCCATCAGCAGATGAGTGGATTAAAAATCTGTGGTACATCTACACAATGGAATACTACACTGCAGTAAAAATGAAGGAGTTCTTACCATTCGCAACTGCATGGATGGAGCTGGAGAGCATTATGCTAAGTGAGAGAAAGGTAAATATCACAAGATCTCACTCATTTATTAAATACAGTGAACAACATAAACTGATGAACAAAAACAGAGCCAGAGACAGAGACGCATCTATCAGAACATCAAACCTCAGAGGGAAGGTGAGGGAGGGTGGGGGGAAAGGAGAGAGATCAACCATTGGTTTGCATGCATATAAGCCAAACCAATAGACACAGACAACAGGGGGGTGAGGGCATGAATGTGTGTGTGTGTGGATGGGGGGGTGGTAATGGGGGAATAAGGACACATGTAATACCTTAATCAATAAAAACATTAAAACTCAAAATATAAATAGGATGAAAACTTAAGTTCCCCCAGTGTTTCTTATAGACTGGTGGTGGGAAATGGCTTCTTGTTTAGGTGTTGGACAAGCAGAGATCAGAAGAGACCAGAGACAACAGCACTCGAGGCACTAAAAGTGTCTAATGAAGAGACTTTAAGGGAGAAACAAGCTTATCACTATGAGGAACAGAGGAGTTCATTGTCACAGACAGTGAGGATGAGATCAGAAGTTATGCAGAGTCCAGGTCTTGCATGGTTGCGTCTTCATTTATTTTATCCCAAGAGCTGGGAGAAGCTGCTGAGAGGGAGAGGGAGTGAAGAGATTGTACTAATTATTTTATCTTTTAAAAAATAATCTAAGCAAAATTGATTTAGTTGAATAAGAGTAGAAAATGGTAAGATTAGTAAGTCTCCATGGCTTTAATACTTTTCAAAAGGAAAAACCGGCATTTCTGGGCTGTCAGAGCAAACCAGACAAAGTCCATTTGATTATTACGGTCTAGTTAATTTAAAACATGAGCTGTATGTTTTAATGAATCCATAGCAAATTAGCCTCCAGACTATGAAATGAAATATGTAATGCATTTAGGGTAGTACCTGGCATATAGTAAGTGACCAATAAATATTATTATTATTAATTTTGCCAGCAATGCTTGTGAAATATGAAAAAGTAGAAAATAACGCTATGTGAAATCTATTCAGCATTGTGAAAGCATTTTTATTGTCTTTTTTAAAAAGAAAGCAATAATGTTGCTCTGTTAGATTTGTTTCCTGCTGCTTTTTGGAGCTTGTCATTAGAGTATTACTGCAAACTCATGATGACAAGCCTGGTCATCAAAAACATAACCAATGTCAGGAAATTCAGTTAACCCCATAGCCTGTTCTCCTGGCACGTCTTAGATACATTTCTATCTTTTAGGTGCGAACTAGAAATCGTAAAAGTCAGTCCAAGCGTTACTCATATACTCTGGCCAAAAGTGTAAATTGAGTAAGTCTTCTATAAGGCAATTTGGCAAAACTTTATCAGAAAGTTTGAACTAACAACTTTCCTTCTTGTAACCAAGTATATTCAAATATATTTTCTGTGAAGCTATTTTTGTGTGACACCAGCACAATATAAACTGAAAGAATCGAATGGCTGCTGATAATGTGATAATTAAATAAATTTTGGCAATAATATATATGCATCAATTAAAAATAATATTTTATAATATGTACTTCATAGATTCATGCATAGATTTATGACCTATTAAAAAGTTTAGCTGCTGTTATAAAAAATTAATGTGATCCATGTTTTGTAAAATATAAAAATAAGAGATAATTGATAGGAAAAACTACAAGGATATATACTAAAATGATAATAGAATTTAGGTCTAAGTGGTGGTACAGAGTTTTTTAAATCTGTATTTTCTAGCTTTTTTGTAAATGTATTCTTGGTTTTACTTAGAAAAAAAGGGTTTTTTTTATTCCAGCTAAAATTTAATAAAGTTATATCCATATGTATATATGTACTATGTGTGTATATATGTATACATGTATATATATATGAAGGCCTACTTTTGAAAACACATTTTATAATGTAAAACTTAGTTTACTTATATCATGCATACTAATAAACATTTAAAACCAAGACAAGTAGAGAAAAATAGAATATAGTAAAATTAATAAAAATACACAATTTATATTTATTCAGATTCAGTCAAATATCGAAGACATTTTAGTGGGGTTAGGAATGCAAAGTCATTTATACTACTTATAAGATAACAGTTGGGTACCATTATCATCATCATCACCATCAATTAACATTCATTAAGTTATGTCTCTAGGGATCCAAACCTCTTTTCAGAAATAGGGCACATCTGGAAGTAGAATTCACTTATCCAGGGTTCAAGAGGACGACTCAGGAAGCCCCAGTACCAGACACTATGCAGTACCTTGTCTCTGAAAGAGTTACTGAGGTTTGCAGAGTAGCCCAGCATGTTACGTAGCGTCACCAGGAAATGGCTGGATTATAAAACATCTTCCCTGAACAGCTGTCCTGGGAATGGCATTGTTCAAATGGTCCGTCACCGTCAGAGGACAGCTGCAGACATCCCCTGTGCTGATGGCTCTTCCATCCCGAGACACCAGTGCCCTCAGAGCAGAGCACCTCAGGGGTGCAAAGCAAATTTACAACCTGTCCACTGAGATCTGAGGTAAATGATGTGCCAGGAAAAAAATAAACCCAAATTTCATAGGAACTTTACATTTAAGAAAGGCTTCAAAATTACTCATTCAAAAAGTAGTTTCACTGTGAAAACGAATATGGGTATTTAAATATGCTTGGTGGCCTTCGTCCAAATAGTAACTTTTCCAAACAGTAATTTTTTCACAAAGTTTTAGTTTAAATTACCTAGGGATTTAATTTAATTACTCCCGTTGAATAGACAATGTGATTTATCCCCAGAGAATATTTTTATATTTAAAAAAATTTTTTTTTCAAAATAAAAAATATGTAACTTCTTCTTGTCTGTGGTCACTAGGCAATGGGACATGTTAGTTATAGTTACAAAGTCTGTATGAGGTTGAATCCCAATTCAGCCAGTTACTTAATCTCTCTATATTTCAGTTTCTTTATCTGTAAAATGGGCATAATTTTCATGATAATACCTATGTATAGGTGAGGAATAAACGAGTTAGTACATATAAAGCACTTAGAAAAGTGCCTGCTAGATAACAACTACCTTATACTATAAATGTTTATTATTTGCTGGCCATAGAGTTTTCATGGCAACATAATGAGTCCTGTTTTTCATTACTATCCTGAATTTCCATTTCTGAGTAGGATTCCAAACCTCATATCAACTACTGTGGGGCCTTTGCCGACGCACCAAGTGCTCTCCTCGCTCTCTCCATTAGCACTTTCCTCTTAGTGGAAAACAGAGCCACAGGCATGTTTTTCAAATTTACACTGAGGTGGGCAGAGGGAAATAAGAAATATGTTGAATAATACACTCAAGATTCAAAATAATTTCCATACATTAGAAGGCTGAACTATGACCAAATGCCACATGAATAAATATGTTGTCTCCCATTTGGGATCACAAAAATCAAATGCATGAGTATAAGATAATGGAGATCTAGGCCTAAACATTTAGATCCAATAGGTATTCATTCTTGTTCTCCTGAAAGCAAGTCTATTTGTATTAATGTGGAAATTTTTATTCCAATAGAAGCAGAAAATCAAATTGACTAAGGTACGGCAGGGTAGAGGAGTTTAAATTCACTTTCAAACTCTCTGTGAAAAAGATGACATTCTATGTTATCACTCTAAGCATCTTTATACATGTCTACAGAATTAATATCTTACACAGTGAGCATGAAGTGTACAGAAATTCCAGTGTTGAGCCCTAAAAATCTCCAATATTTAGGAATGAAGTAAAGAAAGAGTAGCTGACAAAGGACCTTAAATGAGACTGCGGAATTAGCAGCAAAAAAATGATAGTGGCATATCCTGAAAGCTGAGAGAAGGAAATGTTTCAAAGAGAAGGTGGTTAAGTGTATTGAATGCTGCTGAGATCTACTAAAATAAAGACAGAAAAGGGCCTTTGGGTTTAATACTGTGACAGATATCAGTAGTAGCAAGTTAGTGGGGTGATGGAGATCATGTTAATGTTGGATAAGGAGGAAATAGGAGGCAAGAAATGGAGGTATCATATGTAAAAGATTAGATAATTTAAGAAGTGTGGCTGTGAGAGGATTAGAGCCATTTTTAGAGGAGTTATATATTTGCAAAAAAATAGAGTCTGAAATACTTTTTAAATTATTATTATTAAATTTATTAGAGTGACATTGGTTAATAATATAAACTAAAAAAAGTGTAATATTAAAATTAACCATCTCTTCAGGACGCGTAAGCCATGCCCACCAGCCAATCAGAGCAACTGTATGCAAATTAGCCCAGCCAACATGGAGGCCGCCACTCACGGACCTGAGTAAATGGCAGCTTCCATTGCAGCATGACTGAAACTGAAACTATTTGCAGCTGATCCTGGCTAAAGGCAAAACATACTTGCAATTAAGTATCAATCATAGAATCCTCGAGAGCTGAAGGAAACAGCAGGCCTGGCCTGACTACTAAGGGTAACATTGTCTCATTATAGAAGTGCGAGGTAAAGCAGAGGAGGTTTCGTTACTAGGCCTCAGCTTAAAGGAACAGTGCATCAATTATAGAAGATAAACAAACTCCAGAAACCTGCTTCCAGCTAGCCTTTCTGGGACATTGGATCAATGGGAGCTGTGAGCAGCCTGAAAGTCTAAAAGTGCCAATCAGCCCATTACCCAGGCTGGCCACACCTCAATGGGGTGAGGGACGTTACTGGGGGGCTTGGCCAGCCTGAAAACAGCTATCAGCTCCTCACCCAGGCTGACCAGTTACCCCAGTAGGGACCCAAAACATGAAGGGACTGTGGGCAGCCTGCAAACAGCCATCAGCTTCTCACCCAGTCTGGCCAGGTACCCTAGTAGGGACCCTAAACCTGAAGGAGCTGTGGGCAGCCTGCAAATAGCCATCAGCCCCTCACCCAGGATGGTCAGGCATGCCAGCAGGTGGACATCCCCAGAGGGGTCCCAGACTGTGAGAGGGCACAGGCCAGGCTGAGGGACCTCCTGAGCACACAGATTTTTGTGCACCGGGCCCCTAGTATCATATAAGTTTCAAGTGTACACTTCTATGATACATGATTGTATATTGCATTGTTTGTCCACCACCCAAAGTCATGTGATCCTTTATCACCATAGATTTGATGCCCTTTACTACTCATTCCCCTCCCTCTGGTAACATTATACTGTTGTCTGTGTCTATGAGTTTCTGTTTGTTTATTTTTTTTGTTTATTTATTTGGCGTGAATGCTGATAAAGTGATCTTTCAGAGAAGTAAGAATTTGAGAATAACCAGATCCCCACTGTCCCTAAATAAAAGAGATGGGATTCAGTGCCTATTGGGTAGGTTGGTAAATAAAGGCCCACATAGCTTCCCTGAGCAAGATCTGTCAGACGGAGCAGGGGTTTTGGCTTTTTATGATATGTACACTTTGGATGATATTATTAGAGCTTCTTAAGAACAAGAGTACAGCAGTCTAGCCAGGGGCAGTGGGGTAGATTCAATCTGCCATGTGAAATAAAATATAGTGCTTCCCTGATCCATAGTACCTCACATGAGAATATTCTTAGTGTTTTATTGCTTTTTTTCAACCTTTTAATAATAAGAGTTACCATTTATTAAAACCCTATCATGCCCCAGGTACTCAAAATAAGTACTTTCCATATATTAATGTGAATCCACACAGCAATTTTATGTTATAAGGAAAAGAGTATAGGATCCAAGCCAAAAATAATTTCCCTTCCATAGTCTTACTCTCTTAGTTCAAAATATCAAAAAAAAAAAGAAAGAAAGAACCAGCATTTTAACATTCCTAAATCAAAGTCATAAAATGTACAATCATTTCAGGCAAATGATAGTAATTGGTTCATTTGTCATGATATTTTTTGAATATATATTGAATGCCTGCTCTTCCAGAGTGTGTTCAAGGTGCTAAGGATTAACTCAACAGTTAAAAAAAATAAAGTCCCTGCTCAAGCTATGACTTTAAGAATATTTCATCCACTTGGGGAAGTGGTACATAAAAAAAACACTACATTCTTGTTTGAGTAGAACTCTATTAGATCCTAATATGAGAGTAGATTTTAAAATAATAATGGATTTTTAAAGAATTTACCCCAATCCTATACAAAAAGAGGTAATATGCAAATTGATCATCACACCCTCACAAGATGGCTGCCTAGGACCAGGCTGGCAGGGGGGTTGGTGAGGGACGACCAAACGACTGAAAAGCAGGCTGCATGGGGTGCCCAGGCTGGCAGGGGGGCCGTGAGCGGTGATCAGGCTGGCAGAGGGGGGCAGTATGGGGTGACCAGGCTGGCAAGGGGAGGGGCAGTTAGGGGTGATCCATTTAGCATGCAGAGGCGGTAAGGGGTAGTTAGGGGCAACCAGGCAGTCAGGCAGGTGAGCTATTAGGAGCCAGCAGTCCAGGATTGTGGGAGGGATATCTGACTGCCAGTTTATCTTGGGATTGGGCATAAACCGGCAGTCAGACATCTCCCAAGGGGTCCCGGATTGGAGAATGTACAAGCTGGGCTGAGGGGACCCCCCCCCCATACACAAATTTCATGCACCAGGCCTCCAATATGTATATAACTTTGCCCAAATTAAAATCAAACAATATAATGCACTCATACCCTACAATTTAGGTCACAGACAATTAGGTTAAAATCCAGACTCTAGAACATGGGAAAAGCTACAGTAAGCATTTACTGTTACCAAAGAAAGTATTACTTACCATTTTTCTGTTTTCTCAATATTTTTAATAGAATTTATAAAAAACATAAAGTAATTGAGATGAAACCATGAAGGTGATGCCAAAAAGTTAACAAGGAAGATTATTTACATTATCAAGAAGTAGATTGCAAAACGAATTCCCTAGGAAATAAATTACAGTTTTGTGCTAATGCGATAGACACAATAGAACTCGATAGAAATGAAAGCAATTTGAGGGGTTTAGAATGCTTACCCTCCAACTGAGAAAACAACACTTTGTGGGAGTAAAAAAAAAAAAAGATCCAGTAGAGAGGTTAGTCCACAGAGGACAGATGGGAGGATATTTGTGTTTAATTTCAATGTTCTGCAAAAGTTAGCACTTCCATCAGCAGAGAAATACCCCCAGGTTCCTGGCAACTGACAGGAACATTCCATCCTGAGTCCTCGGCAGGAGCTGAGACCCGGGGATGCTGAACTCATCTGGAGTTCCAGTTTTCTCTTTGAAATGAGGCAAAGCAGGACAGGGCTCCAAGGAGCCTACCAGGCATCCACCCCAAACACACCCCCAGCCCCAATCCCCCGAGTTCCATGTTCTGATGAATGAGAGGTACCAGGTTCCGCGCTGGCTGGCTACACTTTTTGGGAGGCTGATTTGGTTTAACGACTCTTGACATTCCATCCAGCACATTCTGAGCGTTTTCACGGCAGTGAGAAATAATAGCAAAGAAGACTTATTCGGTGCTGTCAAATAGATGAACAGTTATGGCTCTCCTCCATCCTAACTCAGCATAATAGGGGAGCCATCAAGACTAATTATCTCCAGGGGCCCTGGAAACGGATTCACGGGCTGTGCAGATGAACGCCCCCTTCAAACTTGACATTCTCCTGTGTCTGACGCTGCTTCCAGCAGGAAAGAGGCTCCTAAACCTTCCCTCTGCTCCTCATTTGAGTGTGGAAAGCTGTCAGGAAGTGTCCTTTGCAAAAGCTGTGATCTAAGGGACTGTCCCCATGCAGGACTGTGAGGAAGGTTTGGTCTCTTTGGCGCCTGTGTGGAGGCAGCTATTGGGATAAGAGACCACACTGAGCGGAGGGGCACCCGGTGGCAAATCCATGTCTGGGGCCAACCTGCAGTTGTTGAGATCGGCAGTAAGAAGTGTGGATAGTGGCCCAGCAGCTGGCCAGCGGAGTCCTGGGGAGGGGAAGGATTAATGACCTGTGAGACTCGTTCTCTTCCTACTCTTTCTGAAATGCCAAACCATGCAGCCAGGTATCAATCAAGCGAGTGAAATATACCGGTGGGTGGATGCGGTTTGCCACAGTGACAGCCAGCTCCACTTCTGAATGCTCCCTGAAAACAATTTTTACTGTGCACGCTGGAGAAAACCAACAAATAATAAACCTGTCCCAGCACTCACCCAGCGCTCGTAAATACACACGCCTGCCAGGCAGCTGCAAAGGGAAGCCGCTCCCCAGCCTGAAAAACTGTCAGTGCTTCATCACTGCATCTGAGATCACTTAGGGCTTCAGCATCGCCTCTGAGGTCAGTTCTCACTTAGGGCTGCGATGTGGGGAGGCTCTCATCTCCAGCACTCTCCAGGCAGGAGCCCCCTGCTCCCCACACAGGTCAGCAGTTTGGGGTACGCATCCAACCATGAGGAGGAGAATAAGCAGTTCTTTGAGCTATTGGCTTCACCAGCCCTGCCACAGTTACACAGCAGGACGTTCATCTCTTCCTTTAATTCAAAAAAACAACAACACTGTACTCTGTGCTTATGGCACGCTTTTGGTGACAAATTTCACAGGCAACAGAACCCACTTAATGAAAACCATAGGCCTCGGGGCTACACCCTGCACACCAACCCCCATACCCTCTTCCTCTCTCCTCCCAAAGGCCTTCTCCGTATGCATCGTCCCCAGAAAGTGTTGTCCCTGTCTGTCCAGGTCCTGTCTGTATCTCTGCTCCTCCCTAACGATACCAAACAAGCCCTTGACAAAAATAAAATACATAAAATATATAATATTATAATATAATCTAAATTAATAAAAGCGAAATATTAAAATTAACCGTTTCTCCGAGACAGGGCAAGCCACGCCCACCAGCCAATCAGAGCGGCTGTATGCAAATTAGCCCAGCCAACATGGCGGCCGCCACTCATGGACCTGAGTAAACGTTTAGGCAGCGTCCGTTGCAGCAGGAGCGAAAGCGATACTGTTTTCGGCCCTTGGCAGGCAGGCTCCGAAACATGTTTCAATAATGTATCAATCATAGACTCCTCGGGAGCTGAAGGGAACAGCAGACCTAGCCTGAGTCTAAAACTGTAACATTGTTGCAGTATAGACTCTGCGAGGTGAGGCAGAGAGAGGCTTTGTTACATGTGTAGGCCGGCTTAAAGGAACAGTGTATCAATTATAGGAGAAAAACCCCAGAAATCTGCGTCCAGCCGGCCTTGCTGGGACGTTGGTCAATGGGAGCTGTGGGCAGCCTTAAAGCCCCTCACCCAGGCTGGTCAGGCACGCCAGCAGGTGGACATCCCCCGAGGGCTCCCAGACTGCGAGAGGGCACAGGCCGGGCTGAGGGACCTCCCGAGTGCACAGAGCGGCTGCAGGGCGGGACAGTGCAGGACCCAGGACCCGTGATGGGTAAGAGGCGGCAGGGTTGGAAGGCACCAGGAAGTGGATAAGAGGCGGCAGGGGGTCAGTGGGCTGCTTGGTGGGCTTCCCAGGCCCTTTGCGGGGCACCAGGAAGCGGGTAAGAGGCAGCAGGGTCGGCGGGCTGCTTGGTGGGCTTTCCAGGCCCTTTGCGGGGCACCAGGAAGCGGGTAAGAGGCGGCAGGGTCGGCGGGCTGCTTGGTGGGCTTCCCAGGCCCTTTGC
>PVJC01041240.1:0-15440 GCA_004026665.1 Murina feae | reverse complement strand
TGCCATATTTGTTAATATACAAGCAAGAATATTTTATTTTTAAATGACTTTTTGTTTACACAGTGTTGCTGAGTGTTTTTATTTTCTATAATTCATGCATCCATCCAATAATAGTCCTTTGCTTCAGACTCATCTCAGTATTACCTATCCAGCATGGACTTCACTGAGACCTCGAATAGTCGCCACTACACAATATACTATAAAGTTTTAAGAGCTATTTGTTTTGGCTCGTTTTAGTCTAGCAGTTGAGAAATTATTTAGTCATAGCCAATCATACTTAGACACAGGAAAAACCATCAAATCATCATCTTTTTAAATCTCTATGTTTTTTCGGGAGGCTTCATTACTTCTGGGGATATAAGTGACTCATATGTGTTGGGAAAACTCACATTTTCCATGATTGCTCACATTTTTTACTTTAGTATTTACCATTAGAAATGGTATTTTATCCTGCTAGGGATGTGGGCAGAGAGAAGAGCTACTAAAGTCTATTTCCTAATAAAACTATGATTGCAAAGGCTATGCAATGCATACGGGTAATTTTTTCTTATTTTGAAGCTAGGAATCAGTAGAAAATATAAGAAATAAACCAGTTTTTAAAAGCTGGTAATATTGTGAAAACAATTTATAAATTTGAATGAGTATATACACATAAGAATCATAGGGAGCTCTGCAGCTTAGTGGGGCCTGATGTGATTAGTACACATCTGTACACAGGACTGGGGTGTTATAAATACTGATGGACAGTGTTATGGCTTAGAAGGCTGAGAAATACTGGACACAGTGATTTTCATTTATTCTCTAGCACAAACCACACCAAAGTCAACAGTGCAAAGTGGAATTATTTTCTATTGGGTTTCAAGTCTAAAAGACGTAATTTCCTACCATGGGTAGTGAGTAAAAACCTGTTTTGTCTTCCTTTAGTTGCATTATATTGGGCTCCACCTGTATCTATTTTTGCTCTTTGAACAAATACTAAGCAAAGTGGGGGGTTGAAGTCCCAATTATGTCAACAGGCCTCAATAATGTGGCAATCTTTGGTTGTGTAAGTCATTTGTTCCACAAAGGGAAGAGCCCCCCTTAGGATTTTTGGATCTGATGTTGGAACTCCCCAAGTCCAGTCACACGTCACAGGACTGTGGTGAAATGCTGCTCTGCGCGTCACTGAGAATCACAGCAGAGCAATACCCTCTTGAGTAGGTTTCTGGAGTTGGCATTGTCGTTGCTCCAGAAGGTAACGGGCAGCTTGGGTGGGATGAATGGTTAGGACCACTGAGTTCCAAGGCCTGGCCACTGACAGAGCTTCCTGGAGAACGGAGCCATAGGTTTTGCTGTGAAGAACCCTTCATACCCACATGGTTTCTGGCTGAAAGAAAGGTTTATTCAGTGACTCATGTTTCTCGATCTTTCTCTGTTAATTTTGGTAGAGTTTTGCTTTTGCTGCTACATACCATCTGATTAAAGCTCTCTAAACATTAAGAAAAATTACAAAATGTTTTTTCCCTATTTCAAATTCCCATTTCTGCTCTTTTCTCTTTTTGTATATTTTTGTGGGGGGAGAAGGGGAAATGAGCATCCTAAAAGTAGGTACAACATGCATGATTCTTTATGCATTCAACTCTCAAGTTTGGGTTACTACTTTCAATAGCATTCTGAGTAAAAATATTGCAGTAGACTCAATAATATTATCATTAAGTGTACATTAAAACTATAGCACATAGTACCACTGCAGTGGAGAGGGAGTGTTGGAAATTGCTAGATAGACACCAATGACTCTATTTTGATGAAATATTTTAGTAGAAATGAATAAATAATTCCTGCAGCTATAGATATGTACAAGTACACACTTATGAGATTTTACATATTTTCATAAAATTTTATATTTAACTTTTGGAATAGAAATAAGTCTAAGTTGAACATTTTACAGTTTTTAAGCTAAATATCACTTAAATGATATATTCCGTTGTATTCTTCTCACTGCATTTTTATATTTGCCAACTTTTTTGACACCCCCCTGGTTTAACTATGATCATGTACTGGAAAATTTTAAGTTATTATGGGAACAAGGTAGTGCCCTCTTTTTTGTAACTCAGCGAGCTCTTTTAGCTGGAGTTGATTCACAGTAAGTTTATACCCTGATTCACAGAGCTATTGATTGAATTCATGAGATGTGGTTGCCTTCTCTATATGGGAATTCCTCTGGCGCTCTCAATGACTGTGCCCAGAAAAAGGCTTTAAGATGGTGACTTTGTAGATATCAGCCTATCTACTTTATCAGGATTCACTCTTTTGCTGTGTACATATCTGCTCTGTGTATATATATTTACTATTTATTTGAATTGTTCTAAGCGCATACTTGAATAGCTTGCGAGGGTCAGAGAGAGTTCAAATGATAGAAAAATGGGCTGTTACTTTCTCCCTTCCCCTTCCCCCTATTGCTAATGCTAACTGATGAAGAGTGCAGGCAGTGTCCTTCAATTTAAAGAGACAACCTTGTTCATTTGGAGGGTGTGAATGCCATTCTTGTGAAATACTGTAAATAGTAATTCACAAGAGGGTGACTTTTTTTATTGCTTTTACATTGATAACATGCCTTGTAAAGACTTAGTTATTCTGCTGAATTTAAGAGAGATAAGAATGGAATGTGTGTACTAATTTAAACATCTGTACATACAATGAAAGAACCCTTTACTATCAAGAAATCACATCCTTTTATCTGTTTACCAGCTTAAAATAACTTCTACAGTTGTTAGGCAATGTGTGACTACTCTATTACTTTACCCTCCTCCCTCCCCGCTGCCTTCCTGGAATATTGAGAGAAGAGCTATGAACATAACATATATCACCAAACCCACGGTTTATAAAAATAAAGTTGCATCACATCTAAGCATTGGACCTGCCATAGCAGCATCAGGTTGCAGAGCAAATGGTCACAGCACACGCACTGAGAGCAACTGTCGACCAAAGCAGTAGTGCAGCTCACTGTGTATTGCATCTGTATACAGCTGACTGTTCGGTCTGATGAAACCCGGTGCCCACATATTAAAGTGGCTGGTGAACATAAATATTACGGACTGATTCTGTTCCCAAAAGGTATAGCGGAGCATTCTCAGTCAGGTACCTTGCGGATTAATCCTGTGCACCTTCTCAGTCCTTAATTATTTGGTTAGATACAGTAGAAGCATTTGAAAGTTTGAAGGCCCAAAGCTGTTAGTAAATGTAATGTTGGAATGTTTAATGGCATTAATTACCATTTATACATGGAACTGCCCCTCCCTAAGGCCCAGGAGGCAGTGACTCACTGGGCTGTCATTAACTGTTCTTATTGCTAGTAAAGTCAACTTCCTATTCATAAAAATAAAGGAAAATAAGGGTGAGAAACATGGCATTCTGTAATATGGTATTGGCATTGCTAACTTGGTCTGTTTTAGCATTCTATTGGCATTTGGAAATGTTGATGAATCTCAATATTTTCATCATTACAGTTAAAGCCTTTTTAAAAAACTCTGTGTGCGTGTGTGCATGCGTGTGTGTGTATAAATTTTCCTCTCACTAGGGTTATCCTGGTAAAGGTAAAAAAACAACAACAAACTCTTATAAAAGATCTGCAATGGGTTTTTTTTGTTGTTGTTTTAATTTGATCACTTCTGGGAGGGACAAAGATCAATTAAGAAGGAAAAGTACGGATGGAAGCAAAGAGCCAGCCGGATCAGGGCAATATTTCCTCCAGTCTGAGGATCTGGGCCTGGACAGTCATCCACTCACATTTTGTGATGAATGAGGGGAAGGTAGGAGTGTAAATTGTTGTAGAAGTTTTAGTTGTATAAAGTTGAAATGTTTCCAATCATATATAGTGAGGGAGACTTTTTCTTTCTTTTTTAAAGGAATTATTTAGATGTGACGGCCAGATGAGGGGAAGGCCAGATGAGGAGATTTCAGATTACATTTTTAATCTGCTATGCTCATTGCATTTTATTTATGGTCGCTATTCCTGGATGTGATGCGTGCATTTTTTGGTTTCTGTTTAAAGAAGAAAATATATTCCCATAGCTTTCTTCTATGCTGTTTTTTTAATTGCTATATTAATTTTAGAGGTGCTACTTATATATTGTAATATAAAGTTTTAAATGATCCTCTAGGAGAGCAGTATTTTTCTGATTTTGAGTTTTTATTTGTAAACTAGAGGCCCGATGCAAAAAAATGCATGCAAGAGTAGGCCTTCCTTCTCCCGGCTGCCAGCACCGACTTCCTTCTGGCCTCCAGCAGGCACCTGGGACCTGGGCTTCACTCCGGGAGCCAGCTTCATCCAGAAGGACATCTGGAATGATGTGCGCGGAAGGATGTCAGATCTAATTAGCATATTACCCTTTCATTATTATAGATTATTATAGATTATAGATGCATATTTTTAACTATTAAAGCCATAGGGGTTTGTGTGCTGACTAGGTGTTTAGGAGCATATAGGATAGGCTAAAGTGAACACTGAGGTTGTTATCATTTGCTGAACAAACGTGTATACTGTGACCCGAGTTGCTAAAATTAAAAAGTAGAGGTCATCAGCATAAGATATAGGTATAAGTCCTCAAGATGATTAAATGAAGTTTTCTAACCTGAAAGTCACTTAGAATCTTCTCACAGAGGCTGTTACTGCCATAGTTCAATATTTATTGAGAGCTCACGACTTGCTAGGTACATTAAAAAAATACATTGAAAAGAAATGAAGGAGATTTCAGACAGAGATGTGAAACAGGATTTGGGAGACTTGGTAAACTCACATCGTCAGGAGACGCTGGGGTCTAGCATTCAGTTTCATGTGCTTGAGTAAACAGCTCTATTAGTAGCTTGATTGAGAAGGGGAAGAAGCCAGGGTAAACAAAAGTGTGTACTTTCAAGCAGCCTAATTGTATACAGTCCATTTGCTTCCGCAGTTCCTTCTAATCCAGAGAATGGGAAAACGCCCAGATTTATTCTATTAAAGCAGATAAAATTGTTAGGTGAGTATAATACTGGGGCCAAGAGGGGAAATGGCATCTGTGTAACAATTCTCTATTGTTCAGAGGACCATGGAAATTCTGTTGCCAGCCTGTTGCATTCAGTCAAGTTGGGTAAAATGCTGCTTTGGAGAAAAGAAAGGAGGAAACTCTGAAAGTATTTGCTTACACCTTGTTTGAAAAATTCCTCCAGAGTGATGGGGATGAGAGTCCCAGGGCAGAAGAGAACTCGGCTGTGTGAAGTGGAAGAGTTATTGCTTGTCCCTCACCCCCATTCCTGCTTCTTCCTTTGGTACAGCCCAGGAACGCTGCATGGCAGTCGGAACTAATTGTAACTCACTCAGGAAGGTCTTCATTAGCACTGCCACACATGGCCACCAGATGTGCTGAGGGGCGAAGGCAGGCGGGAGGCATCCAGGGAAGGGAGCGAAACCAGTAGCTTCATTGCAAATCCAGGAATCTGCCTTTTGTGCCTCAGTGTATTGGGTTAGAGAAATGGGAAGGGACAATGAAATACTTTGGAACAATGAAATACTTTCTCATTCACTTATTCTCTCAAAACCGAAAAGGATTCTTTACCTTCTTTAAATATCTAAACATTCTGTGACTATCTGTTTCACTTTCTCCAATCAGAGGAAATGAAAATGATCTGGGTTATCAAACAATTATGGTTTTCTAATGGCTGAAATCGATGGTCTTCAGTTCAGGCTCTCTGAATAGAGACTAGACTTATAACGTTTGTAAGTGGCCTGTAAAAGCTGCTGTCGGCAGATGCCAGATTTCTACCAGACATCCTTGTACCAGGGAGGTTAAGGTTCTCATCTGTTTATTCCCAATTCTGATCCAGGCCAGGCATAGGGTGAGTGGCCTTACGTCTTCTTTTATACAACTGTGCAACGTTTAGTCGTGAAAAGTTCTGATTGCAGACACTTGACCTTAGATATTTTATTTGTACTACTTCACAGTAAGTTCCCTGGAAATCTGGATTTATATCTACTCTCTATGCTCCACGAGAGTTTAAATGAAGTCCGAAGAGTTTCTCCTATCTCTGAAACTGTTATTCACCATCTTCTCACTAAACTGCACACCTATATGTAGGGACAGAGATTATTTTGGAAAGCCAGTGAGGACTAGTCTGCCCGGAAGAAACCTGTGGTTTTCAAAACGGAACGTTTTGACACTGCGGAAAATTGTGACGTTAAAATGACTTCATAATTTGGATTCTCATAAAAAGCCTAGAGACTCTGTTATTTAGTGCCTGGATTCATCATTTTTTGAAATGATTTTACTTTGTAATGGACCTAGAGTTTCAAAGTACTTTTTAGAGACATCAAACATCTTGAATAAGTAATATATAAAAGTCTTGAATTTTCAAGATGAAAATTTCGAGAGTGGCTATGTACTTTACTGACGATTTTATGACCGCGCCTTTATTATTTCCGATCCTGAAGGAAAATCATAAAGACACTTGGGGAAATGATAACAAATTGGAAGCTACTTCAACTAGTTTTGGAAAAACACAGTTTAGATTCATATCCTATTTAGATAAAAGACCTGTGATTTTTTTTAACCTATTTGGGATCATGGAACCATCTGAAATTTTGATGAAAATCTATAGATCTTCTCACAAACGTGCTTACTCACAAAACTTTCATGTGATTTAGGACCTCTCCAAATTCAGTATCCAGTTTAAGAGTTAACAGTTTATTCTCTCCCTCTGCCAACACCCCCACACAAAGTTCCACGTTACAAAAATGTGAAATATATGACCTGCTATATTTAGTCCTAATAAGTGGTGGAAGAGAGTGCAGTCTAAAAATTGAAATGAAATGTTCTGTTTTAAAAATGTTTAGTTGCTGCTGTCAGACAGAGATGTACCTATGTTTAGTTTCCTTAGTTGCATTTTAAATTTCTTTCCGGAAGGAATCATGCCTTCTCTTTCACTTAGAGTTACCAGAGTTTAGTACAACTTTATCCACCCAGGACTCATCTGGCACATCTTATTGAATGAATGAATATGAATGCACAGATAAATGAATGAACAAATGGGTTCATTTTAAATGTCATTTGTTGGTAGCTGCTACAGTTAACAGCAGGAAATGCTACCACACTTGAACTCATCTTTCATATAAAATTTGGTATTAAAATGTTACCTATATTTGTAGTTTTTAAAATTGAACCAGAAAAAAAATATATTTAATCTTAAATGTTTAGTGTACTATAGCAAAGCTTTGTGATACCAATATTTAACTGGTCAATGCTGGTTGATTTTATTATAGCTAAGATTTTAAAAAATCACTGGTATTTGCAGGAACTAAGTTATTTTAAATGCTTTTAAAATGTAGATTTTAATGGATTTTCAATGTTAGAATGATATATGACAAAAACTAATATTTATAATATCTCTTTTTTGACTACTATGTCTTCTTCTTTTGCTGACTGTAATTATTTCTAGAAAATAGAAATAATGTAAAAACATTGAGGCTTATACAATATTAGCTGTTACTATAATTTTCCCCATAATTTATTACCTCACCTGCAGCCCCAATATTATCAGTGGCCAAATTAAAACTATTTACTATATATGTTGACTTTGGTCCAGTTCTCCTCTTCCCCACTTTAAATACTTTAATTTAGGCCTCACCATTGCTTACTGACAATAACATCACTTAAGGAATACTCTTACCTCAATTTAGATTCAATATTTCCCCTGTTACATTTTTAAAAAAAAATGGTCTTGACTCTGACATGTCTATACTTAGAAGCACTTCTGGGCCCAGCCAGTGTGACTCAGTGGTTGAGTGTCCACCTATGAACCAGGAGGTCACAGTTCAATTTCTGGTCAGGACACATGCCTGAGTTGTAGGCTCACACATTTTGGGTCCTCATTACCTTATGAATAAGATGAGAATTCATTCCTGGCACCATAGGTCTTTATAAAGTGGCCTGCCTCAGTTTTTGCCACTCTCTAGTCCTACTGAGTTACTCTGAGTCTTTTCTTTTCTGATATGTTGTGCGTCAGTGATTCTGATTTTTCAAGATGCGTGAAAATGGAGTAGTATATAGTATTTTAAGAGTTACTGTAGTCAGAAGACTAAACTTTATAAATGACTTTTAGTATGACTAGTAATTTGGAAGTTAGAAACTAGCATGCATAAAACAACATAATCTGAAAAGCATATTTTTGTTCATGAACTATGCAAAAATCACCACTATTAGTGTTTTACAAAGTTGGCACAACACAGCCATGGTGAGCCTGGACTCTAGAGCCAGACTGATTCCATTCAAACACGAGCGCCTTCCTCCACTCACCCTGTGCTGCAGCACATGACTTCACCCTCCCAGCTTCAGTGTTCTATCCGTAAAACAAAGGTGAAAACACCTACCTCACAGGGTTGTTATGGGGATTAAATGTATTGATACATAGAAAGTGGTTAGAACCAAGCATGGCACATCTGAAGTGCAGCATCGATGTGATAAATCTGAGCCATCAATATTTCTTAATTCTTTAATTAAATAGAACTATCCAAAAGTATCTTATGACACACAATGTTGAAAGTTGATTGTCCGCCTACTTAGATAAAATAAACTCATCTTCAAAGTACTATATTTTGAAATCTTGTAGGGATTCTTTCTTAATTTTTTCTTCATTCAGGAACTTAAAAAAACTCATAGGAACTTAAAAGAAAAATAACATTTGACATCAATGGTCAACATTAAAAAATATATAGATGCAATTAAGAACTCAACTCAAATAAATATTCATTGGTCGGACAAAGCTGGGCAAATGGAGTTATATATAAAAATAAAAATGTTGGGAAAGTTTTGGTTCTTGGTAAATGTCCCATTAAGGTACATTTTACTGTGGTATAAAACTGATGAGGAGACATTTCAGTTTTAAAGTAACTATGAACAGTTGCTAAGCAGTATCAAAAATACAACACAATGTAATTGTTATTTAAAATGTTATTATTGTGTGAGGGAAAAACTGTATTTTAAATTTTCTTGCTGTGTTTCATATATATGAATATATTCAGTCATCATTAATTCTTATAAAAATAAAATATGGTTATTTATTTGTGAAATAGGATTGTTTTGCTTCTAAGTAGCATAAGCTTATTTGTTGACTTAGGTTCTTAACATTTTTATGCTGGGTAAAGTGTTCTTTCTAGTATTTGTCTTCAGAAATAAAAAAAAAACAATATTTCAAACTGACTAAATATTAAGTCGATGTTTACTGCTAATTAGAGTATGGTTTGAATTGTAATTATGTCATCCAAAGGGACTTATATAGTCTAGTTAAAATGTGATTCAATCTTCAGTCATTCACAGAGGCATATAATTCATTATTATTCATTTAGTGCTCTCTGATTTGAGCTCTAAATGTAATCCAAGAAAAGATGGAGGGATTTTACTTTTATTGTCATGATTTACTATAGCAGATCCTTTAGTTATCATTCTATACTAATCCAGGGATTGTTGCAACTTCTGAGAGTCTCTTATTTGATTTTTAAATGAGTCTATTTATTGTACCAACATAGCAGCATATAAATGCAAGAGGTTAGAGGAAGATGCCACATCTCATCATGAGATAATCAGCATATATTTATTTTACTGTACAACTTTTAATTTAACTTTAGACAAATCTTTACTTCGGCTATTTGATATATTACTACGTACTTTAAAACTCTTATTTATGGCTCTTATTAATTTAAATTATAAAGAAACCAACTGCATTCATTCACCTAAATTCAGTAAGTCCCTGCCGGGTGACAGGCATTGTGCTTAGTGCTAGGAGTTTGGCACCGAATAGGGCAGTTGCGGCTCTCCTGACTCCAGGAATCTCACATATAAGAGAATATGGTCTTTTAAAAAGGGTTGTGATTATGCAGGTGTTGAATGCTACACCAGTTTTGACTGCACAGGTTGCATAAGAGAACGTGTCATAATTTAGGCAGCGAGGGAAGCCCCTCTCACCCCCCAAAAACAGAAATCTTAAAATAGCATTTTTAAGGCCCAGAAATGAGAGAAAGCATGCGGGAATCAGAGAACTTCAAAGTGAGAAATATGGGGTAGAAGAGAGAATAATCAGGATGTGATGAACAGAAATCAGATTAGGGCGGGCCCCTGAGCTTGGTGAAAATACTGGGCTTTCCTTAGAATTGCGGTGTTGATGGACAATGTTTGATGTGATTGGGTCTGCACTTTCAAAAGTTGACTATAGATATGGGATAGGGGACATATGAGAGTGGAACAAGACTTGAGGCGGGGAATTATGTGAGGAGCCCACAGTGTGGTCCAGGGAAGAGTCCATGGTGACCTAAAAAGCCTGAGCCGAGTTGCAGTACTAGGAGCCTTGACCTAAAAAGGCAGGAAGAGGACTTTGGTGGAAGCGAGGGCACATGGAGAAGGGTGTTCTCCATGAGGGCCTCTGCACGTGTCTCACTCTTGCTTCCACAGAGCCCTGCTTATGACTTTTTTCTTTTGAATTTTTGTGTGTTTATTTGAGCCAAACTTTCTACATATGCCGGGAAGCAGAACCTCAACGAATTGAAATAATTCTCCAGAGAATAACAGGTTACATCTATATTTATACGTTGCAGTCAAAGGAGGGACATTGGTGGGTTACATGAAAATCCTTGGTGATAGATTAATGAGGTGGAATAAAGCAGAGCAGGGGAAACCCTGGGATTGGATAAGAAGTAAAATGATGGCCCTGACCAGTTTGGCTCAGTGGATAGAGTGTCGACCTGCAGACTGAAGGGTCCCAGGTTCGATTCCGGTCAAGGACATGTACCTTGGTTGTGGGCATGTCCCCAGTAGGAGGTGTGCAAGAGGCAGCTGATCGATGTTTCTCTCTCATCAATGTTTCTAGCTCTCTACTCCTCTCCCTTCCTATCTGTAAAAAATCAATAAAATATATTTTTAAAAAAGTAAAATGCTGGACACATAATTAGGTGGGTGCAGGATCAATTAACATGACAATGAAGGAATTTGAGGTGTCTGTCCTGGCACCCAGCATATTTGGTTGTGCCTTAGGGCCTCCAGAAAAGGGGAAGTTACAAGTTACCCAGGCATTTCAAGGGTATCTAATATAATAAAAGAGAAACATGCAAATTGACCATTACCACCACCAATCAGAGCGGCTGTATGCAAATTAACCCGGCCATCAGCCATGGAGCTAGAGCAAACCAAAGGCTTCTGTTGCAACTGCCTGCCTAGGCTGGCTGAACCTCTGCTCACGGCCACCAGCCAATCAGAGCGGCTGTATGCAAATTAACCCAGCCAAGATGAAGGCTGGCAGGGTGGCTCTGCACTGGGAGCCTCCACAGCCGGCCGGCATAGCTGTGCCAGGTGTGTCAGCTCAGTGGGAGGGGGGGTCTGGCCTGGGGCCTCCTCGGGGCATCCAGGAGCAGCTGCCCTGGGTCTGCTGCCTAGCTCCGCCCCCGGGAGCCTCCGAGGAGTATCCAGGAGTGCCTTTCCCGGGTCCACTGCCTGGCTCCACCCCCTGGGGGCCTCCCCAGGGCATGCGGGAGCACGGGGCCTCTGCAGGGTGTGCAGGAGCAGCCGTCCTGGGTCCACTGCCTGGCTCTGCCCTGAGGGCCTCCGCAGGGTGTCCAGGAACACCTGTCCAGGGTCCACTACCTTCATCCGCCCCCCAGGGGCCTCCACAGGGCGTGCGGGAGCGTCTGCTGCACAGTGCCAAGCATCCGAAGCCAGTTCACTGCTTAGCTCCACCCCGGCTGTGTTTGCTCAGCAGCAGGGCCCCACCGAGGGATTCTGCACCAGCGTCCGCCCCTGGCTTGCCACCCAACTCTGCGCCAGGTGTGTCCCCTTAGCGGTGTGGGCCCACCAGGCATGTGCAATCGTGGGCCCTCTGGTGGGAAACGTCCAGGCCTGCACTCACCAGCCCTCCCACCCCCCAGTGCATGAACCCTAAAGGGGCTGTGGGCAGCCTGAAAATGGCTCTCAGCCCCTCACCCAGGCTGGCCAGGCATGCCAGCAGGTGGACATCCCCCCCAAGGTGTCCCAGACTGCAAGAGGGCACAGGCTGGGCTGAGGGACCCCCACCCCCTGAGTGCACAAATTTTTGTGCACTGGGCCCCTAGTGTTATTATAGATGCAAAAAGACAGACAGGCTCAGTTAAGGTAAAGGTTGACCTTGTCAGTGGAGATATTGCTCTAGGATGTAACTCCCACCATAACTGCTTTCAAAGTTTAATTTCAGACCATTCCTTGTGGTTACTTTAGGTCTCTGAGTTTGCAAGACTGCCATGCAGGCCTCTCTTGAGCTTGTCAGGTTAGCATGTCTCAGATCATGGTGGTTCAAAAATTAGAAATGATCCAGAATACTTTTTAACAAGGACATATAGGATCTGACTGCCTCCCATTTACCTGCCCTTTTTGAATAATGATAATTCGACCTTAAATGCCACATAAGGTCATGGTCTTGCCCCAGGGGTCCACCTGTTCAGCAAGTCATGCTGACATTGAGACATTCTCGGAATGAACCTTCCCAGCACCGTGGGCTCCATTATGCAACCAAAAGGTTGGTCATCAATGCATCCTTTGGATTGATTTATGACCAAAAGGGAGATGTGCGGACAAAACGGGCCTCCTTATGACTTTTAATTCTGGTCTTAAAAAAACATAATGCTATATTATCTTGAAATAGCAACTTAAATAACCTTTCAAAAGGAAAAAAAGAAAACAACAACAACAACACAAAAACACTGTTTTTAGAAAGCCTGTTGAGGGGGGCTTTCATCTCCTGATCAGCATTTTACCTGGCTGTGCTTATGCCCCAAGCAGAGTGCTGTGACAATGGCAGCAAAGTTGAGAGATATACTGGAGGATGGATTAATAGGACCTAATCATTTACTGGATGTTGGGGATTATTCCTAAATTTTTAGCTGTCTGTTCCAGCAAGTGGTGGTTTCATTTAGAAAATGTTGAGGAGAAGAAAAGGGAGATCGTGAATTAAGTTTTAAACATTATGAATTTGAGGTGCCTGCAGAACCTCCAAATGAAGATGTGGAAGAATAGAATATTGTAGTCTGGAGGTGAAAGAGCCAATTTGAGTGGTTTTGTACTTTTTTGCAGATGATGTTTAAAGTCATGGGACTAATATAATATAAAGCAAGTAAAAAAGATGGATCATGAGGAATTTCAAAATTGAAGGGCCTGGACCAGCAGGCTGGAATGTTAGAAAGCAAGGGAGAAAAGGTAGTTTGAGGAAGTATGAGTATTTGGTAGTAACAGACTTGCTGTGGAATTAAGCAAGAAAAGGGATATGTGAATGAGTGCTAGTTTTATCAATATGAATGAAGAGTTGTGGAGTGTGCTAAGTAGTGAATCAGAGGCAATTTTGAGTTATTTTGCTATGATGAACTTGCTATATTAAGCAATAAGATGATAGCCATACCAATATGATACAAAGCTTTGTGGGTTCATCTCGCTTTCAGATTAACTTTTAAGTTTACCTTTGTATCAATCTTATTGCTTCATTACTGTTGTGCTAGGATTTTATAATCACAACCACTGCAGAGTCCTAGGAGGCTGGTGTGTGTTTCTGATGGCAACACATTATTGCCTTGGTGGTTTCCTCTTCTTGAAGTAGATGAGGTTACATGGACTCTGTTGCACAAGTGCAGTGGAGAACTTTAAAGAAATCTTTGCACACAATTCAACATCTATAGTCAGAGTTAACAACTTTTCTATGGTCAAGGCCTTAACAGTTTCTATCCACAGCATGGGATATTCCTGGTCACTACCTAATGATAATCAATTATTTTTTTTTTGGTAAGATTTTTTTAGACTCCTCTCTTTCTCAAGAAGTTTTTTATACTCAGAGTATCTAAAACAGAGTTGGAGAAATTCTATGCATGTTAAGATTCTGTTGTCTTCTGTAATCCAAGAAGTATCACTGAAACCTTCATTCCCATGGTTACCCTGTCAGAAATCATTTCCTTTGGGAATCGAAAGAGCCAGACTGCCAATACCAAATTTAGTTTTCCTGTGCTTCCTGTTTCATTATGTTTTCCCTAAATATCATGGGATATTTTGCTTTCTTCTTACTACTTTTTAAGAGTGGAGCTATATTGGATAGGGCCATTCAAAAAGAAGTTAAGCTGTGCTGGTTATGTTCAGATTCTAAGATGCTATTTAGGTACAGTAATCTAAGAGGGGTGTAGATTAGAAAGCAAATCTGCTCTCCAGCAGCTAAGTGTTTAAGTATAGAGAGTTTCTATGTTTATTATCCCATTCCTGCTCACCTTAATATTCACCTTAGTGAGAGCCAGCTCACTCTTCTTGTTACTGAGAAGAAGAAAATTGGGTACCCACAAGTAGTCATCCCTTGATATCTAAGGACAGTTGGCTCCAGGACCCCCTAGGATACCAAAATCCAAGAACACTTGCGTCTCTTATAAGCTATGCATATTCTCCCATATGTAAATATATATATATATATATATATATATATATATATATATATATATATATATATTAAATCATCTCTAGTTTACTTATAACATTTAATACCATGTAAATAATTGGTATGCTGTATTGTTTAGGGAATAATGACAAAAATACAGTCAGTACATGTTCAGGACAGACACAACCGTTGTGGTCTAACTACATAGCATCATTAGTAGCAACGTAAAATTACTCTTTTTATAAAATTTGCAATATAGGTTGGTTGAATCTGCAGATGCAGAAACTGCTGATATGGAGGACCAGCTATATTTTTGTTTATTCCATGGAATGTTTCTTTTCAGAAATTTTTGTAGTCGTTAGTATTTTTTAAAGTGTGCTATTTTATTTTGAGAGTAAGTTTAGAAGTTGTATTGGAATTTTATCATTGTCCTTTTGTTTATCAGCTGTCAACTAATTTTGGAATGTAAGAGTATTTTATTCTTTCCTGTAATAACTAGTAGGTACCACTAGGTAGGGGTAGAGAAGCCCTACAGCTGAAGAAGGACTCATCCTGTGAGTGATGAAAGGCCATATAGGAAGTCACTATTATCTGTATCTAAAATAATATTTTCTTTGGGAAAACTGCTAGGAAATATATCATCATAAATAGTAGAAATAAATATGTGTAAGCAAGAGAACTAGATTGGAACTAATAGCTTTCAATTCTTTTTCTTTAGACTGGATTATTTTCCTTGTTTATGTAATCTCCAGACCTTTTTTTTTTTTTTAATGAGTTTAGAAAAATATGTATCTTTCTTTAAGACACACACTGGGTTTACCAGGGTCTCAGGTTCCTGGCAGCCACACTCTCTGGGCTGTGACTGGTGGATGCCTATCTTTCTGTATCTCACTCCAGTGTTATTATTTAAGTACGAAGGCTCATTCCTCCCCAGTTTTGCCCAGATGTCCTCTAGTCTGGAGCTTTCTGTTTTGTTACTTTTCTACTGTTTCTTTTTTCTTATAATTTATACT
>PVJC01041239.1:0-15441 GCA_004026665.1 Murina feae | reverse complement strand
TTTTTTCCCCTCCAAAATAATCTCCCTGCCAATGAACAAAAAGGAATAATATTTTGAAATGGGCATCAGTACTGAAGCCAAAAGAGAACATTATGATTGCCTAACAAGCTTCAAGATATTGCTGCTAGATCAAGGAGCTACTCAATATATTTGTACTAGGACAGAGAGAACTAAATCATACATTCTGTTCCTGAAAAAAAATATTGGAATTAATTAAAATACATTAGAACCTTTCTATATGCTCTAATTTTTTGCAGCGGTAATTGTTAATCAAGCTAGGTTATAAGAAAGATAGAAATAAAATCTTCTATAATCCCCCCTCCCCCTCCCCCCCCACACACACAATTCAAAGCCAGATTAAATAAGAAGTCTAGGGACTATTTAAATAAACCAACATAAAAAATAGTATAATAGTGACAATCTATAGTAAAACGGGTCCCCACAGGTAATTAGTGATAATAACACTAAAAAATATAGATAACACTCATTCAGGAATTATAAAACTCAAGAGATTATTCTAAAAGCTTCACCTGCATTATCAGTGAAATTGATAAACTTGTAGAGACTGACAAAGATACAAATCACCAATATAAGTCTGAGATAAGAAATATCATTAGATTCTATAGACATCAAAAGTGACCGGATTGGCTCAGTGGATAGAGTGCTGGCTTGCAGACTTAAGGGTCCCAGGTTCAATTCCAGTCAAGGACATGTACCTTGGTTGAAGACACATCCCCAGCAGCTGACTGATGTTTCTCTCTCATTGTTGTTTCTAACTCTCTATCCTTCTCCCTTCCTCTCTGTAAAAAAATCAGTAAAACATATTTTGTGTATCCTAAGTGAATATTATGAAAAATTATACACCGATTTTTGACAAAATTAAAATAAATCACTTTCTTGAAAAATATAAAGCTATCACAGCATATCTAATACACATTATATAATGGGATGAACCTATAATTCTAAGGAATTTGAATTAATAATCTAAAAGTTACACCAAATAGCAGAGCTGGTGTGGCTCAGTGGTTGAGCATCAGCAATGAACCAAGAGGTCACAATTCCTTGGTTCTATTCCTGTTCAGGGCACATGCCTATGTTTCAGGCTCAATCCCCAGTCGGGGGCTTGCCAGTGGCAGCCGATCAAGGATTATCTGTCATTGTTTCTATTGCTCTCTCTTTACCTTCCTCTCTAAAAAACAAACAAAAAACAAAAACAAAACAATAAAAATATATTTAAAAGTTACACCAAATAAATTATCAGACCCACATAATTTAACTGAATTCTACCTAATTTTTAAAGAAGAATTAACAGCAATTCTCAAAAATGAAAAAGGAGGAAACCTTTCCTGATTATTTTAAGAACCTATTATTTTCCTGTTTCCAATTAGACAAATAGAGTAAAAAAGAAATAATACAAGCTGATGTCTGTTATAAAATTAGTCACTTAAATCCGTAGCACACATTTATCAAATAAAATTCAGCAATATATAAAAAGCATTTATATATCATTATTCTAGAAATGCATGTCCGGTGCACCATTTGAAAATGAGTGTAATCCAATGCAGTGACAGTGAGCTATGCCCACTGTCAGCACTCTTACTCAATATACTGCTGAAAGTTCCCATTAATAATTCATTAGCAAGTTCATTCAGATTAGAGGATACATGACATACAATTAAAACAATTTTTTTTTTGAAACACCAACAATGACTATATGCACACACACCAAAATGAAATATATAATGTTATTTGCAGTTGCTCAAGAAAATAACATATTTGGTGTAATATAACAAAACATGTACATGACTTAAAGGTTGAAAATATCAATATAGATGAGTAAATCCAAAGATCTGAATAAATGAAAGGCACACTATTTTCATAAATGGAAAAACTCCATATAGTAAAATTTCAATTTTCTCCCAATTAATATAATGGTTTAACATGATTGGTCTCAAAATCACAAGTATTCTTATAGCCAAAGACAATATTATTCTAAAATTACATGGAATAGAAAACAGAACCAGAATAACTCACACTTTTCTGTGTAAATTCAAAACTTATCGAATGGCCACAATAATTTAGGTCGTGTGGTACTGTGTGAAGGGGAGGCACAGACATATAGATCAAACGAATTGAACAAAGATCCTAGAAATACACTGAAACAAACATGTCAAACTATGTAAAAGCAAGTCAACAAAGGAAATGGAGCCTTTAAAAAAATGGAATTGGACCTCCACCAGTTAAAAAGAAATGAATCTTAACGTAAGTCTCACACCTTACGAATATTAGTCAAGCTGATGGTAAACTAACTGTAAGGACTGTAAAATTTTCAGGAGAATATCTGAAATCTAGGACTAGGGAAACGTTCTTAGACTCGGCACCGAAGCACAATACAAAAAAGGGAAACTGATATACTAGATTTCAAAAATTAAAAACTCTTGTTATGTGAAAAATCCTGTTATCAAAATAGAAACAAACAAAAACAAGCTACAAAGTGGGAGAAACCCGTTTCAAACAACCTATTTGACAAAGATGAGGATCTAGACTGTCACTATATTGAAAAAACTCAATAAGAAAAACAAAAAATTCAGTTAGAAAATGAGTAAACCATAGAAAGAGACTTTTCACAGAAAAAGGGTATACAAATAACAAATAAGCAAATGAAGAAAATATTTTAACACCGTAGCCATTAGGGATATACAAATTAATGTCAAAATGAGGTATCAGTATACTCCTGTCTGAATGGCTACATTTTTAAAAACAAAAGAATAATACTCGTGACAACACCAAGTGCTGTCAAGGGTGTTGGAAACATGGTAGGTCCACTCTGGAAACGAGTTTGTTTCTTAAATCTAAACATGCAATGACCCTAAAACCAAAACTGAACTCTTAGAGGAATAAGGAATCATGTTAGCACCAAAACCTGTACCCAAATGTTTGTAGCCACTTTACGTATAATGTCCACAACCAGGAAAAAGCACATGCCTTTCCAAGGCTGAATGAAAGGTCAAACAAATTAGCACACCCATATCATCGTATACAGGGGTTGGCAAAAGTAGGTTTATAGTTGTGAGTACGTGAAACAGTGTTTACTCTTGTATTATGCATTAATTATTGTACTATTTATTTGTGTTACGACCGTAAATCTACTTTTGCCCACCCTGTGCTTTTCCGCAATGGAAGAATAGATTTTTGATATGCACAATAAATTGGATGCATCTCCAGAGATATAACCTGTGTGACAAAAGTCAACCTAGCCCTAACCTGTTTGGCTCAGTGGATAGAGTGTTGGCCTGCAGACTGAAGGGTCCCAGGTTCAATTCCAGTCAGGGGCATGTACCTTGGTTGTGGGCACATCCCCAGTAAGGAGTGTGCAGAAGGGAACTAAATCGATGTTTCTCATTCATCAATGTTTCTAACTCTCTTATCCCTCTCCCTTCTTCTCTGTAAAAAATCAATAAAATATATTTTTTAAAAGTCAACCTAAAAGGTTAGATAGTGCATGTTTTGTAAACGTTGTTGAATTGACAAAATTTTAAATCTGGAGAACAGATTAGGGGTTGTCAGAGGAGACTAAATAGAGCAATAGAAGAGTTTCTTGGAATGATGGAATTATTTTGTGTTCTGACTATTAATGCCAATATACTGGTTCTGATGTTATACCATTATTTTACAAGATGGTTTCACTGAGAGAAAGAATGCATGGGATCTTTGTATTATTTCTTACAACTGCATATGAATCCATAATTATCTTAAACTCTAAAAAAATTGAGATAAAATCAATTGTAATTTTTCACTCATTGAACTAGACTCTGATTGGACACAGTGTTCAAACAGGAAGACTGGATTCCATTTCCCATCTCATGCGCAGCACTTCTAGTTCCATTTATTTTTGGAACTGACTTTTCAGCTGCCACTATCTACTTCCACACATAGAGCACGTAAGCCCATGTTTCGCCAATGTTTGTATTTGAATTTCTGTTCCTTTCTATATGAGCATTGTTTATGAGTCCTACTATCTTTTATTTTTATGCTTCTCAAAAATTAGTGTTCTGTCTATATCCATTTGTTTCTACATTTATGTTTATAGGTATATATATTGTGTATAATCTTATTTAAAGTTATTTAGATATTTATTTATTTATTTACTATGCAGTCTTGATGGACGTACCTCAATGAAAATATAAATATTTAGAAAATTTGCTGGCCCAACAGCTATAGCATATAAAAAAATGCCATGACTAGTATTTAGAATAGAACATTTATTTTGAATCTAAGGTTTAGAAGCTTAACATTTAGTTGCTTAAAATAAATGGTGGCTACATGAGATATTGAAATGTTTCTTACTTGTTTCAATGTTTTCTCAATGTGTAGGAAGTAAATACAGAAATTTCTTTCCCAAAGGATTATACTAAATCAGACAGGAAGCTATGAGCACAATTTCAGTACAACATAGACCATCAACATTTGAAAAATTGTAGAAGCTATCATGTGTATGTTAACCATACAACTGATAAAACTCACAGTGATGTTGCTAGTATAAATCATCTCTGCTGGCATAGAAAAAAGCCTACCATTTTATTTCTCATCAAATAAAATCTAGATAAGTGTGGGCAAGTAGAATAATATTTGACTTGCTAATTACTTGCTTATATTTATTCAATGATTAAGCTGTATACATTAAAACATACATACAGGGTAGCTACTTGATATTAGGTATTGCTCTGGATAAGAGATCCTAATATCTAAAAACCCTGGATCCATGAAGACCAGATGCTGGACCAACTGAAAGACAGTCCTGCAGTCAACACTGGGTTGCCATGACTACCTAGCACTGGCTGCTGAAGGGGCTCTAAATTAGGCCTGGAGAGAGGCCTGAAGAGAGAAGCAGGGTCTGATCCATAGCCTGTGTGGCAGCTGTTAATCAGCACTTGCCTCTCTTTCTCTCTCCAGCCAGGCCAGCAAACCATGCTTCCATTTCTCTCCAGGCCTCTACTGGGGATGCTGATCAACCCTGCCTTTCTGATCAGGCCCCGTTGATAGGCCCAGAGATGTTGACTGGCATAGAAACTGACCAATCAGAACCAAATATGGGTGAAGTGTGAGGAACCAATGGCTACCTAGGAGGCAGAGCTTTTGACACTGACTGGCATAGAAACTGACCAATCAGAATCAAATTGGCCAACAGAGGCGGGCAGTTGGAGGTAGATCAGGCCTACAGGGGAGGGCAGTTGGTAGCAACCAGACCAGCAGGGGAAGGCAGTTGGGGGCAAAATCAGGCCAGCAGAGGAGGGCAATTGGGGGTGATCAGGCAGGCAGAGAGGTTAGGGGCAATCAGGCAGGCAGTCAGAGGCAGTTAGGGGTGATCAGGCAGGCAGGCAGGTGAGTGGTTAGGAGCCAGCAGTCTCAGATTGTGAGGGGGATGTCCCCCAAGGGGTCTCTGATTGGAAAGGTTGCAGGCCAGGCTGAGGGGAGCCTCCCCTCTGTGCACTAATTTTGTGCACTGGGCCACTAGTATAGTAATAACAGAATAATTTTTTTATTATTATGGTGCTTAAATAGTAAGAAACAGAAAATAGTAAAATAAACAAAGGTGCCAAAGAAATAATAATTTTAAGGACTTAGAAAAGGCTAATGTGATAAATATTGCCTTGAGTTAGAAAGAGATGTTTTATATATTTTCTTTAGGGATAATTCTCTAAAGAGTTAACAGTTTAGCTAAGATCTGAATAAGAATGGTTTATCAATGAGCTCATTTGCACAGAGAGATTTTTAAGCAGGAAGAACAAGTAAAAAATTTTGAAAACAAAAAATCTGACCAGGCTTGGGGATCTGTGTGAAAACAGTGAAGGGATTAAGCAAAACAAAACAAATCTCAGATACAGACAATAGCATGGTAATTTTCAGAGAGAAAAGGGGATGGGGAGAGGTAGAAGAGGGTAAAGGGGCAATAATTGGTGATGGAAGGAGGCATGACTTGGTGTGGTAAACACACAGTACAATATTCAGATGATATATTATAGAATTGTGCACCTGAAACCTATATAATTTCATTAGCCAATGTCACCTTAATAAATTACATAAATATATATACTCATAATACAAAAATACATTAAGTTTATAACTAGTTATTATACTAGTGACTCAGATATATTTTTAAATGTGAGAAATCTTGATTGGACCTGAGAAAGACAGAATATTGCACACTTTTGACTTGTCATCTCACAATGTATAAGCGCACATTAAGCTGCTATGTTTATTTGTGCTAAACTCATGTTCTAAATGCTAGAAACATCTGATCTTAGGAAAAGATGTGGGAATTCTGAGGCTTATGTAACGTCTACAAACAAACTGTTTTCATGTTGTATATTCTAAAATATGCTAACACCCGCTAACATTTCATTCAATATAAAGGTGTTTCATTAATAAAGCTCTATTGCATTGGCAGTATTCAGGAAGCAAGAATATGAGCCAAACCACAAATGAATGAGATAATGACATGGGTAGCTTCTATAGGGCTGGTGTGTCAAACACATCTTCATGGGTTAATAGCTTGCTGCAGTATTTTCTCCTATACTCCAAAGACATAGCTCACATGCTGGGATGAATTGACATTATTAATGTGTCAGATAGGTAACAATGTAGGGCTGGGATGTCGGAAACAAAGGTGAGAATATCATCAGGAAAAGCCAGGAGGAGGGGAAAGCAAAGAAACATGAGTTGCCATTGTCAAATTAAAAAGCATTAAAAGTTAAGTGTTGAAAACACGCATGCACACATTCTAGCTATAAGAAGAAATTAAACACAAAAGTATATTAAAATTGAAGTACACAAAATACCTTGAACACATTGCTATTCTTTTCATAGTTATGATGGCCGAACTGTTCCTAGACATTTATATTTCATGGTTTACATTTTTAAACTCAGAGAAATACATTTTCAATGTAAAAGTATTCAAACAGCAAAGAGAAAAATAAAAACCAAATACTGCCATAATGTTTTATCACCAGTCATTAATTCAGTATGCTCATAAGAAGTAGCACTTAATAATAGTTTGCATATTTTCTTGACAGCTTTTCTATTCAACCTCTGAGGGAATTTCAGATTTTGGGGTATAATTCCATGTCTTTTACCTTTTCTTCCATACTTTGTTTCTGGGCCCTTCCCCCCACCCTTAGATTTAAAATGGTATCAGTCTAGATGTAAGTTAAAGTACATACAATCTGTGGAAAAAAATTAGAAGTTGAATTTATTGCATTTTCACTTCACTTTGTTAACCTTTTAGAAAGCAAACACACACACAGATACACACACACACCCTATTTACCTAGACAATCTTGTATAGACAGTGAAGTGTTAGATAATTAACATATTTAAGAAGCCTCTACTAATATCCCTGACTCTAGATCCTTAATCGGTGCAAATGTTCACAAGGGATAATAAAACATCATACTAAAACTTTTGGAAATATGCTGTGATTCACAGTCAGTAGTGACACCCCCACTGAGCTAGAGTTGATATGGAAAGCCCCCCATTTTTACCACTAACTTAATTAGGATAAACTCTAAAGCAAGACAATGATACCCCTTTTCTCCCTCACATCTAATACCTAAATCCAAATATTTTTCTTCTGTATTTCATTCTGGCTACATGAAAGGAATTGTTATGAGGTGAGATAAACAGCCAAGGACCGATTAGGCAACTTGGCTTATTGGTTAAATATATCAACTTAAATGATTACTCTATAATTACTCTAGTATACTATCGATCTCAAATTACAGCCAACTAAATTATTCAATGTATGTAAGTTTATAAGATAAATACAATGCCAGAAATTGAAAAATGCCTGAAATTTTGAACAGCAAATTCCAATGGAATGTTTAAAGCTGCCAACTGAAATTCTTTCATTTTAAGTAATTACATCTACAGATCTCCTTTATCAAATTTTTTCTTACTCAGTCACAGTCAGAAGAGTCTTAATCAGGGTCATGGTTTTTCTCAGTAACTGCATAGTGAACCATCCCCAAATGGAAGTTATATTGTTACTTTTATATTTCTAAGTTTTATCTTGATCTTAGGATGTTTGACATTTAGAGAGGTATAGAAAATTTATAGTTATATTCTCTAAAAGATATTTAGCTGTATATAGTAGATAGATTCATATTTTATAGTATTTTGAGCTATTTATTAATGAATAGCATCTTATCTAATAAAGAGGGAATATGCTAATTGACCATCACACCCTCACAAAGATGGTGGTGCCCACAGAAAATAAAGAGAAATATTCTAATTGACTGCTATACCCTCACAAGATTGCAGTGCCCACAGCCACAAGATGGAAGCACCCAGTTCCCTCAGCCCTGCCTCATCCAGCCTCAGTCCCCCAGTCTCCTCAGCCCCAACCAGGAGGCAGCAGGTGCCACTTGCTTCATCCAGCCAGAGTCCCCCAGTCCTCTCAACCCCACAGGGGAAGGTAGTTGGGGGTGATCTGTCCAGCAGGGGAGGGCAATTGGAGACAATCAGGTCGGCAGAGGAGGGCAGTTGGGGAAGATCATGCCAGCAGGGGAGCAGTAAGGCATCAATCAGGCCAGCAGGGGAATGGTTAGGGGGCTATCAGGCTGGCAGGCAGAGTGATTAGGGTCAATCAGGCAGGCAGGCAGGCGAGTGGTTAGAAGCCAGCAGTCCTGGATTGTGAGAGGGATCAGGCCTAAACTGGCAATCGGACATCTGCCAAGGTGTTCCAGATTGGAGAGGGTTCAGACTGGGCTGAGGGACACCGCCTCCCCTCATGCATGAATTCATGCACTGGGCTCTAGTTTGCTTAGGAAAGTTTAGAAGTCTAATAAGAACTTGCCAGTGCAAGGTACAGCAATGTATTTATCAGAAAATTATTCACTTGGTTTCAAGATGAAGAACACACAAACATGTATTTGTCACTGAGTGTGTCTATCACTTTTTTCTTGGAGAATATTTTGGATTGACTACACATATACTTATCATTAAAAGTAAAACATACAGAAACCTTAGTAATGAATTCATAAAGCATAACTTTAAGCAATATAAATTATCAAAGGCACTGTAATTGCAAAAATACTTCCCTGAATAATCACTTGAGCTGCTTTAAGAGTTTTTAGAAAAAGGGTTTTAGCATTCCATCTTCAAGACTATATTAAATATGCTCAGATTACTTTTGGAATACTAGGGTTGACCTCTTCCTGACAATGGTGAGATGGCAGAACCAGTGGGCCATCAATGATACTTTTATTTACAACACTACATAATGGAGTTTATAGGATAATGCTTCTCTATCTTCTAAAAGATAAGGCAATGCATCCATGACATATAAGTTGAAAATATAGATTAAGGTATCATTTAAAAGCAAGATTTTTGATAAATCCATCATGAGATAGGCCTTCTGAAAATCATTGTCTAATCACAAAGGCCGTGGCCCTTCACTGCTTTGAACTGGCTATGACTCTGCAATATATATTTGCTCCAACTTGTCTGAAACAAATGCAAGCCCAGGTTTCTTAAGTGCAGGTTTTTAATAGCTTGAGGTGATGAATAAAATAAGCAGGCAAGTATTTTTAGTGGAAGTTTCAAACTTAGAGCTGAGAAAAGTCATCTCTATGTGCTATATGCAAATGCCTGATTTAAAAGAATCCTTGAGTGTAATAAAATTTTTATTGCAAAAGTCTCATAGCACCATACTTGGTTGTGTAACAATAGTATACAAACATGAAAAGTAGCAAGAAATAAAAAACTCAGCATTACATTAGAAAAGCCAGGAGAAAACAGCGACAAGTTATATGCAATTGCCTACCTCACATGTCGTCTTGTGGACTTATCATTTTTAGAAATCAGTGTTACCTTACACACTGAAGCCCCTTAATATTTTGAAAATTTCTCCTCTTCAATGTAGAGTTAACTTGGTAATGAAACATACATACTTTAGGCTAAAGCTAAGAGGATTTTATACATTTCTATTCCTTTTATAGATAGTATTGTGATAAAAGAGTCAGTTTCAATTTGACTTCTTTCATCAACATCTTCAACTGAGAAAGAATAACCAGGAAAGAGTTCTTTAATGTTTTTGTAATATAACCAGGTAATTCAGACTACTTGTTCCACTAAGTACAATTAGGAGAGCTGGAGGCTGACACTTAAAGGATCAGAAAGCTAACAATGCAGTGAAGACTTATGATGCCAAGATCAGGGAGAAGATTGAAAGTAAACTATAGATCAACATCCGCCATGAGCAGATATAAAAATTCCTAAAAATATTAGTAGTAAGTCAAATTTTCAATATGTAAATAGAAAATATATCATGACCAAGTGGATTTTATCCTGTATATGTGAACTTTAAATAATATTTTACATCAATTTTGTACACTGTATCATAAAATTAGAAAAAAAAAAAGTGTGATCATCTCAGTAAGTACAGAAATAGGGTTTAGCAAAATTCAACATCTAATAATGATATAAAGGACTAAGTAAAATAGGAATAAATACAACTTTATCAACCTGACAAAAGGCATTTATGAAAACTCTATGCCTAATTTAAAACTTAATGATAAAACACTGCTTTTACCCAAAAACCAAGAAAAAGAGCAAAAGTGTCAACATCAGATCTTCTATTCAACATTTCTCCAGAGGTCTTAGCTGGTGCAATAATGCAAGAAAAATAAGTCCAAATTAGAAAAGTGGTAATAATCCCTTTCTGATCAGAAAACATAATTGGCTATGTATATAATTTTAAATAATCTAAGAAAACACACATTAGCCCTAACCAGTTTGGCTCAGTGGATAGAGCATTGGCCTGCAGACTGAAGGATCCCAGGTTTGATTCCAGTCAAGGGCATGTACCTTGGTTGTGGGCACATCCCCATTAGGGGGTATGCAGAAGGCAGCTGATTGATGTTTCTTTTTCATCGATGTTTCTAACTTTCTATCTCTCTCCCTTCCTCTCTGTAAAAAAATCAATAAAATATATTTAAAATAATAAATAAATAAACGCACATTAAAATTGATTTAACAATGTTGTAGAATAAAATTCATATAAAATATTAATTCTATATCCTATATTAAACATAACTAAAATGCAGAAAAATAAAATGACTAAATAGATTCAGTAAATATGATGTAATACAAAATAAACTTGATAGAAAATAAGGGAGAGCTATTTGATGAAACTATAAAACATTGTTAACAGAATTTTAAAGATACATTAATTGATAGAAGGATATACCATGCTCTTTGACAGGAAACTGAATGTGTATAATACATTGTTGAAGGTTGTTTTGAGTCTCTAAGTTTCAGAAAAACTTTATCTGCTATTGTTTCTTCATAAGATTTGTTCAAGGAAAATTAAGCTTCAGTTGAATTATATCAGACTTGACTCATTGCCTCCATTCTGGCTTTCAGTGGGCTACAAGGAAGGATCAAGGAGGTGCTGAAAATAACCCTATCCTCCCAATGAGCTTTTAACATTTGCTTTTAAGTAAACCATCCTATATAATAAAAGGGTAATATGCAAATTGACCCTAACAGCAGAACCACTGGGAATGACTGGTCACTATGACACACACTGACCACCAGGGGGCAGATGCTCAATGCAGGAGCTGCCCCTAGTGGTCAGGGCTCTCTCACAGGGGGAGCTCTGCTCAGCCACAAGCCAGGCTGATGGCTGCTAGTACAGTGGTGATTGTGGGAGCCTCTCCTGCCACCTCAGCAGCACTAAGGATGTCCAACTGCAGCTTAGGCCTGCTCCCTGCTGGCAAATGGACATCCTCCAAGGGCTCCCGGGTTTCTAGAGGGATGTCTGACAGCCATCTTAGGCCTGACCACCTGGGGAGCGGGTCTAAGCCAGCAGGTGGACATCCCTTGAGGGGTCCCAGACTGTGAGAGGCCACATGCTGGGCAGAGGGACATCCACCCCCACCCCAAGTGCACAAATTTTTGTGCACCGGGCCTCTAGTCTGAGAATAAATACAAATAGAAAAGGGAATATATTTTGAAGATGAAATATTTTAAGATTCACTGTTTAAAAGAGGTCAAATCTGTAGTGACAAAAGATTTGACTGAGTGTGAGCACACAATGCAATATACTGCTGATGTCTGATTTAATTGTGTACTTTAAATCTATATAATTATTAACCAATGTCACCTCAATAAATTTCACTTAAAATTTAAAGAAAAAAAGATTTTACTATTTGTATTTTTTGCATTTAAATAATGTATGAGAATATTAAAAGACTTACAACTGGTAATATCACATATGTTATGTTCATGGTCAACAAACTTGGTGCATCTGAAAGGTTCATTCAAAAATTACCAAGAAAAATATATGTCCACTAAAATTCATTTATTTTTCATGAAAACTACAAGTCCACAATTGGTCTAGTGAAAAACATTATTTTTTTTGTGGGGAAACTTTTAGGAGATAAAAGGTCTGTGCCATCATCAGCTTAGAGAATATAAATGTATTATCATTCCATCGCTTGTTATGAAAATCAAATAAAACAAATAAACACAAAAATATAGTGTGAAAAATGGTAACAAGAGCATATTTCATCCATATAAGTACTTATGTACTTTATATCCTATGTAGTTTTTATCTGTTCCTCACTGTAAACCTGAAAATTTAAAACATTTTATAATGTCTAATGTTCTTATTTATGTAACTACTTCATTTTTAAAACATGTTTATTGATTTCAGAAAGGAAGAAGGAGAGATAGAAACATTAATTATGAGAAAGAATTATTGATCAGCTGCCTCCTGCACACTCCCCACTAAGGATCAAGCCTACAACCAAGGCATATGCCCTGACCGGGAATTAAATGATGATCTCCTAGTTCATACTACAGGTTGATGCTCAACCACTGTGCAATGCCTGCCAGACTATCTTAACTAATAAAAGTGAAATATTAAAATTAACCGTTTCTCCGGGATGGGGGTAAGCCACGCCTACCAGCCAATCAGAGCTGCTGTATGCAAATTATCCCAGCCAAGATGGCGGAGGCCGCAGCCCCGGTGTGCAGCTTCTCCGGGGCTGCGGCCTCCGCCATCTTGGGAGCCTCCCGCCTGGGGGTGGGGGAGGCGGGGACAAGGCGGCCGGACCCCCGCAGCCCCTGCCCGGGAGGCCATGGGGTGGCCAGCGCCACTGCAGCCCTTGGCTTCCCGGGTGGGAGCCTTCCGGGGCACAGGGACAAGGTGGCCAGACCCCTGTGGGCCCCGCCCGGGAGGCTGTGGGGTGGCCAGCGCCACCCCAGCCTCGGCTTCCCAGGCAGATGGCCCGTAGGGTCAGTGGGAGCTGTGGCCAGCCTGAAAACTGCCTCAGCTCCTCACCCAGGCTTGCCACACCCCCTGGGGTGAAGGTCTCCACTGGGGAGCTTGGCCAGCCTGCAACCAGACATTGGCCCCTCACCCAGGCTGGCCAGCAGGTGGACATCCCCAGAGGGGTCCAGACTGTGAGAGGACACAGGCCGGGCTGAGGGACACCCACCCCAGTGCACAAATTTTTGTGCACCGGGCCCCTAGTGTTAAATAAGGATAAAACACCTGCTTAATTATTGCACTAATAACTTTCTGTTCTCTTTAATGTGATAATATTTATAATAAAATATTCTGTTTGGTAACAATTTAGAAGATTCTCTCACTGGCCAAACAAGCCTGTTTTTTAGTGTTATGAGTAGAACATTTTCTTTTGATTTATAACTCTAATATAAAATCGCCATGTTCCTATAATGAGGAGAATCTAAACTCACATTACTGAATACAGCTATAAAATGGACTTGCAGTATTATGGTTTTTGTTAAAGGGTGATTGCTTTTATATACTTTAAAATAGTTTACTAATATTGATTAGTTTCAGTTATTTTGACTGGAAACATTATATCTTAGATTTATTTCTAACAGAAAACAAAGGTTTAACAACAAAAATTATAAAAAGTTTGATTATTTCACTGTTTATGCTAATCTTTTGTCTATGTGAAATTACATTAATTCTGACAATAAGAAACTAGTATGTATATTGTAAGATTAACACAGTGCATAGTGCCATGAAGAAAGAATTAATAGGTACAGTTATATCTACCTATAAAACATAAAACCACACATAAACACTATGTACTCTAATGTCTCTGTCAATTTTTACTAATGACTTTATCAATTCTCATAATTCCATATTCACTTACTATTTATTATTTTTATAAATACAAATAGGGAAACTCCCAGCTGGTCTACAACATTGGCTATAATGATCACAAAGGCCTTGTCTTGCTTTTATTGTGTCCTTGCAAGATATATTTAAAATACTGGCAGAACTCTGAAAAAGTGAGATGAAAGGCAGTATACATGTAGCACAGTACTTTCAATTAAAAGTTTAATTATGCTTTGTAAAATCAAGTGATACGATTTTATTTCTTAGAAATAAATGAGGTAAATCTCATCAGAATTATCTGCTCCTATGGATAGCAATTTATATGATAAACCACTTTGATCTAAAACTGCATTACAAAAACCCAGTTGACTCATGCTGTTCATGGAAGTCAGTAATAGGATACAGACTGTGATGCTATTAAGGCAATACAATAACAGAATATTAGGATGTCTAATAAAAGATCACAAATGCATACTAGAAATGTATATAATGCTGGTAAAATGTTATAATGTTACAGTGTTTCCTTTTGTTTTACTACTTAGGAGGTAAATAATGTTACTAATGTGAACATGTTTCCTACCCACAGACTTCAAGTTTAGCTTTAAATTATCATATGCATTCATCATACTGAAATGAAAAATTTTCCTATTCTACAAATGTTTTGATAATTCTGCATGGTTTTCAACAGTTAAATTTTTTTTATTTATTTTTTTATTTTTTACATTTTTTAAAATTTCATAAAGCTTTACACAGATTAGTACATATATTTCTTTTTTCCCCCTGCCCTTCCGCCTGCCTCCCCTACCCCCCAGTGTTTTGTGTCCATTGGTTATGCTTAAATGCACACACAAAAGTCCCTTGGCTGATCTGTTACCCCCCCCACCAACGTCCCTGTCCTTGTTGCTGTAATTTGGCAGTCTGTTTGATGCTGCTCTGCCTCTGTATCTATTTTTGTTCACCAGTTTATAATGGTTATTATTATCCATAGATGAGTGAGGACATGTGGTATTTTTCTTTCATTGACTGGCTTATTTCACTTAGCATTATGTTCTCCAGCTCCATCCATACTCCTGCAAAAGCCAAGAACTCCTTCCTTTTTACAGCAGCATAGTATTCCATTGTGTAGATGTACCACAGCTTTCTAATCCATTCATCTGTTGATGGGCACTTAGGCTGTTTCCATATTTTAGCTATGGTAAATTGTGCTGCTATGAACATAGGGATGCATATGTCCTTTCTGATTGGTGTTTCTGGTTTCTTAGGATATATTCCCAGAAGTG
>PVJC01041238.1:0-15436 GCA_004026665.1 Murina feae | reverse complement strand
CAGCCCTGGCCACGCTCAAAAAAGAGAACAACATGCTGGGGAGGGCAAGAGTCTGAGAGATCAACATAGAGGGGGTGCCTGCTCCAAGCCTCCACAGTGTGCCTGGTGACAGGTCCCCAGCAGGTAGACACACACAGGAGGACTGCTCCAAGCCTCAGATATGGCTGGGGGCAGGTCCCCAGTGGCCACACACACACACACACACACACAAAAGGCGCCTGGCAGACTGGGGCCATCATAGGACATCCACTGAGGGGTCCCAGACTGTGAGAGGGCACAGGCCGAGCTGAGGGACTCCCTCCACCCCGAGTGCACAAATTTTTGTGCACCGGGCCCCTAATATATATATATATATATATATATATATATATATATATATATATATATATATGAACACCCTGTGTACATATAATGGAATATTACTTGGTCAAAGAAAAGAAGGAAATCTTGCCATTTCAACAGCCTGGATAGGCATAGAGAGTATTATGCTAAGTGAAGTCAGTCAGTCAGAGAAAGACAAATACCATATTATTTCACTTACATTTTGACTGAAAGAACAATATAAATGAACAAATAAAACAGAAACAGACTCATAGACACAGAGAACAGACTGATGGCTGCCAGAGGGGCGGGGGGTTGGGGAATTGGGTAAAAAAGGTGAAAGGATTGAGAAGTACAGATTGGTAATTACAGAATAGTCATGGGACGTAAAGTAGAGCATAGAGAATAATACAGTCAATAATACTGTAATAACTACGTACGGTGCCAGGTGGGTACCAGAAATATTGAGAGGAATACTTTGTAAAGTATATGATTGTCTAAGCACTATGCTGCACACCTGAAACAAACACAAAATAATATTGAATATAAAAAAAGTTGTGAAGGCAAAAAGAAATGTTGTGATTGGCTGAGTGGATATGAAGTCACTTCTCTTGAGGAGTGGACGATCACTGTTTAACTCAGAAGAACACATGTTCTCCCTCTTCCCATGAGAATAGCACATTCAACTTTGTTGGAATCACCTTTATTCTGGCCATTTCCTAGTCCTAGGTGCCTTTTCCAAAGAATAATGCTCACATTCCGGTTTTCCCAACCTGTCCGAAGCTCTTCAACCCGTTCCCCTACCTGTGCTCTCCTAAAGACTGGAGTTCTCCGACTATTAAATATGCCTGTCTTTCTTCGACTTTGTACCTAATGTTTCTGGTTTCACATAATAATGATGTGTGTGTGTGTGTGTGTGTGTGCGCACGCACGTGCTTTTGGCAGGTTAACATGCTGTTTTCATCAGATCACCATCTATAAAAATCTAGTACTTAACAATCAAGGTAAAATCTCTCAAGACAAGCAATAGGCTTTGAAGAAAATGCCATGAAATTCAAAGTGGCCATATGTTCACTAACCCCCAAAGTATGAATTCCAAAATCCTAGAGTTGGATATGTTAGGCCAGCACTTATAAAATAGAAGTTTTTGCATGTGTGGGTGCTGAGACTTTGTCATAAGTTAACTTCAAATTGAAGGTTACATAGGTGACAGTTCATGGGAGTCTTCAGGTTTGTGTTTTGGGGCTGATGGCTGCATCATCTGAAATGGTTGATGACTTAACAGATGATATCAGAAATGCTTTCAAGGTGTCTTATGCCTATGCCTATTTCCATCATTAAATTAACCATGAGTTAATGTGTGATTGTTAAAGAAAACACAAGGCAGCATTTCACAGTGATAGCTAATGGGTTGGCATGGCATTACATATTTTCCTCCTGGCAGACATAATGTTTTATAGTTTGGCTTTAAACTAAAGGGCATTTTATATATACTGCGATTTCACTCAGTTATTTCTCAGGATTGGCACCTCCATTGGCTAATTCAAATTTCATGTCATCAGCAGAAGAGAGTGCATTTAACTCATTGCCACGTTTTATTAGGCAAATGTTGACAGCGGGCACCGGAAGCCATGGCAAGCGAGAAGAGGCTCAGTGTGAAGCGGGCACCTTTCCACATTTTTGCATGTCCGTGTGACTCTCTGTTAGGTTTATGTGTCTGTGTTTATTTGCTCCTCAACCTATAAGTTGAACGGTTTGAATCCATTTGTTACCTGAATTGTTTTCTCCTGTTTTAAAACATTTTAATTTATAATCAGACAAGAAGAACAGATGTAAGAGTTGTAATTTAATCATTTTATTGCGATCTTTGTATATTTTGAAGAATTAGGTATTGTACTCATGGGAAGTCATATTTTATGCCTAGTTGGAAAAATGAATAATGTAATAATATGCAAAATGTAAAGTTTTAGAACTTCACTACTGAGTAAGGCATATAAACTAATGATCTGGTGAAGGTCCCCTGTGCACCATAATAAATACGGACTAAATTTGTCATTATAGCTTTAGACAGAGGTTTCAGGCAACAGATTTAATTAAATCCTTTTTTAATATTCATACTTCTAAACTGCATAATTCCCTTCTACTGTAAAACTGAGTGCTATATTAAAACAAACAAAAACAGCAGATTACTAAATGGATATTAGCGTGAAGCCAATAAGCATTTAATTCTGGAGAGAACTCTGAGGGGGGAGAAGCTTCGTAGTGCTTGCTCGGGAGATCTTGACTCAGAGCTCTGAAGCTTGTTTATAGAGGCCTTCCTCTGTTTCCATGCTGACTTTTGCGGGGGAGATGAATTAGTTTTTGGGAACTCCTAAAGGACATGGGGGCGACTCAAGAAGGCCTTTTGCTAGCCATTTAAAGAGCGATGATTATTGAAAAATGCAACTCAGACTCTACGAGCAATGCATTGATGACACCGAGGAAGTCTAGAATATTTAGATACTGACAGCCTTGAGGAAGGTTAAATAATAAGGTCCGTTATCCTAAAGGTGTTGTCCCTCTTATGACTCCCAGCTCCCAGCCCAGGGACTAGAATTGCCACAGTAACTGTAATTTCTCCTACTAGATATTTTTTTAGAGCAGATCTGGATATTTATGTTCCTTTTTTTTAGTGATTAGAAAAGCCATTCTGAATATTTCCACGGGAGCACTTCTTCTGTGGAAGGTCATATTATCCATAGAATAACTAAATATTGAATTTTGGAAAGAATTATCTCATGTGTTCTTAGCGAACTTCATGACCTCCCTTATTAAAAAACCAATCAAGCTGCACTCTCCAAGGTCAAAATACCAGTGGGATTTGTACATCTGCTTCAAAGCTGAGTAAATATCCCCGTAACGTATTTTACCCACCTGTGCTGTATTTTTTTGTATCTACATTTTTCAGCCCCTTAAACAATCCCCTCTCCCCAAAATTGAGTTTTGTCTTAATCACCTTTGTTTGTATGGCACCTAATGGTGCTTAGCACTGATTTGGGACCAACAAATGTAAATTGAATGAATGGAATTTTGCATATAATCTATAGCGTTGTAAATTATTTTTGTATCATAAATAACCATGTAAAACAGCTAATATGGCCTCCAAGTTGTATAGATTGATAAAACAAAAACAAAAACTGTGGACGAAAGAGATTTTAGTTGAGTTTTCCCATTGCTATGTAAATAAATAAATAACTAGCTAAGGATGACAGAGAAAGTTGTGACTATTATTGAACAGAAGACACATAAAGTAAACAATCACTATTCTCTGTTCTAAAGTAGCTCACCAGTCTATTAGTAAAACACTAAATATAAGCACAGAAACAATTCCAAATAGCATACGATTGAACACCAAAATATATAATATGCGTTAGATCATCTAAACTATAAAACAGGTAGGAAAAGAACAATGGAAGTTGACTTATATGGGAAAGGCTTTATGGCAATGGTATCATTTTAGCTAGACCTGGACAGACCGGAGCAGTGAGACTGTGAGCCCTGTTCTGGTGTAAGGCCTGATACTTTCAGAAGGTTCTAACAGAGGAGCTGTGAGAACAGAAGCATACTATGCTGCTGTGCCACCCAGTTCCTCTCCTGGCCACATTGGCTAGAACCCAAAGAGAAGTGGATACCTTCTTTCCTTACTGTGTGGATCCAGTCCAGAGAAACAGACTATCTGCTCTAAATTTATGTCGTGAAACAAGTCTGCAGTTGATAATATGGTTCTGAAGTCAGGAGAAATGGATTCATTTTCATTTTCTAGGACTACCTTTGAAGTTGTTGAGGGAAGATAATTATTTTCTCTCTTCAAAGTATTTTCTCACATCATTTTCCCTGAAATGACAATCAGGCAGTGCCCCAGGATGGCAAATCCAACCTCAGTTTGATGGATGCAATTCTGAACACAGCCCTAGATTCAATGTTAGTTTCCATGGCTCAAAATTCAGCTTTGCAAGGTGAATTGTCATATATTTTTGGAAAACCTTTATTTTCTTCAACTTTAATACCAAAAGAGGAAAAAGGTGATTCCTGAATTATTTCAAAGTAGAAAAATAACTTGGAGATGAAAATCACATTTAATTTGATTTTCTTAATTTGAGTGAGGAAATAAAGACATCCAGGACTCTTAATGACAGTTAACCGATCAGTTTACTTGCCTAAGATAGACACAAGTGTAATCTCAGATACCAAACCAAGGGCATTTTCTCTGGGACTCACTGAATATGTGTGCTAAATATTACAGCTTTTTCTACAAAGTAACTTAGTTTTAATATTTTGTTTAAAATATTCATAATATTTTGATCATCATAAATGTCTCTTAGAAGCAAATTCCCCTTAAATTAAAAGAAAATTTGATCTATTCACATTTACAGTGAGCATTGGGACTTCTGCCTCAAACCAAGAATAACAAGGTCTGGCTTTACCTTCCCATTTGAAAAAAAACTCAAATAAAGAGACAACATATAGAGAACATTGTTTTCCAACTTGCTGGAGATCAGGCAGTGAAGGACATTGGTCACTGAGAGACAGGAACAAAAGTGAGTTCTACAATGACTCCAGCTAATAGGAACCAGGTCCCCAAGAGCCTAGTGAACCCCTTGAGGTGAAGGAAAAAACTGAGATCATGTGGAGATCTAAGTGGCTAGAATGCACTGGGCAGAGAACCAGAGATGGGGGAGGTACACAGAGATGAGAACTCCAGAAATTTCTAGAGGGTCACTCTTAAATATTCCACTGAGCACTGATCAGTGCACAGAAGTGAAGAAAGCTGACAAGGATATAGGAAAGAATATCCTGAAAGAATTAGAGACAGCAGTGCCCAGCACTCAAATGTACTAAAAACAGTATCTCTCTCCTCTAGCTGCATTGGCAACCATCAAGACTCATAGAGCTCTGGGTAAAGAATGCAAAAGGATCTCGATTCAGGAGTCGAGAATAATTATCCTAGTCTGAACATTGTTCAACTCCCACCTAATAAAGCTTAAAAACAAGAATCCAAAGCAACAACTTATGTCCAAGATACTTAACTGCATCCCAGAATAAATATCAAAAGTCGTTAATAGGAATATAAGAGCATCCATGACCCCAAGAATATAAAATTCACAATGCTATATGCAATCAAAAGTACCTGACATGGAAAGAAGCAGGAAAATGCAGTCCATAATGAACAGGTAAATCATTAATCAAAATCTGTGAACAACTGGCACAGATGTTAGAATTAGGAGACAAGGGCATTAAAATGATTATTATCACTGTATCCCATATGTTCAGAAAGTTAGTGGAGCCATGGAAGATAAAAAAGAAATTCAAATTTAACTTTTACAGATCAAAACTACAATGTAGGTAAAATTAACAGTATATTACACAAGCAGAGAAAATATTAAAAATATGAGCATATCATTAGAAACTATTTGATACAGAGAGAAGAGATTTCTAAAATTAACAGAGAATTATTAAGCTGAGCAACAAGTTTAAGCAGCCTGATATATGTGTCAGTCCTTAAGGGAGAGGTTAAAGGGGGAGAAAGGAAAATATATTCAAAGACACAATGCCTGAAAAATTTTCCAAATTTGATGGAAACTATAAGCCCATATCAAGAAGTTCAATTGAATCCCAATCATAAAAAAACATGAATGAAACCACACCACAGCATGTTTAATTAAATTGCTCAAAACAGTGACAAAGAGAAAAATTTTCAAACAGCAAGAAGAAAAGCAGCCCCCGCATAATATTTACATACAGGGGAATAAAAATAAGGATGAAATCAGATTTTTAATTGAAAGCTGTGAAGCAACATTTTTAAGATGTGGAAAGAAAAAAGTTGTCAAGCTAAAATTTTGCAGCCAATGAAATTATGCCAAATATAAATATTCACAAAAGAGTAAAAAGCACCAGAAATGACAACATGAGTAAATATACAAGATGTTTTTCTTAACATTTAAATCTTAAATTTACTGTTGGACAAAAATAATAGCATCGATTTACTTACATATGATATAAATCTCATTATATATATACATGAGATTTATATACATTAGCATATCTATACTAATAAAAGGGTGATATGCTAATTAGACCAAGCATCTTCCAGGCATCCTTCCAGAACAAAGCCACAGTGGCAGGGGCCACAGCAGAGGCAGTTAGGGGCAATCAGGCTGGCAAGGGAGATCAGTTAGGGGTGATAAAGCTGGCAGGGAAGAGAAGTTAGGGACAATCAGGTGGGCAGGCAGGCAGAAAGGTTAGGGGCGATCAGGCAGGCAGGTAGGTTAGCTTGCTGCTGGGGTTTGGCCAGTCAGAATGAGTGAGATGGGCTGGATATGCCCTGGAACCCTCCCATGGAACCTCCCCAGCTGGCTAACCTCCCGCATCCCTCACCGATCGTTCACTGCTGGGTCCTTCTGCCTGGCCTATGCCCTCTCACAATCTGGGACCCCTAGGGAGATGTCGGAGAGCCAGTTTTGGCCCAATCCTGCTCAACGCAGGAGCTTCCCCCTGGTGGTCAGTGCACTCCCACAGGGGGAATGCTGCTCAGCCAGAAGCCGGGCTCATGGCTAGCAAGTGCAGCAGCGGTGGCACCACTTCTGCAGCAGTGCTAAGGATGTCCGACTGATGACCATCTCCCAAGGGCTTCCGGACTGTGAGAAGGTCCAGGCTGGTTTGAGGGACCCCCCTTCCCCCACTTAGTGCAAGAATTTCATGCATCGAGTCTCTAGTCAGTAATAAGAAAACAAACAACCCAATTAAAAAAAATGGGCAAAATATTTGAAGAGCCAAGTCACCAAAGAAGATATATGGATGAAAATAAAGCACATAAAAGGTGATCAATATCATTGATCATTAGGGAAATACAAACTTAAACCACAATGAAATAAAACATACCTATTAGATGAGTGTTTGTCAGAATGTGGTGGAACTGGAATTCTCATATGCTGCTAATGGGAATATAAAAATGATACAACCAATTTAGAGAAATAATCCAGCAGTTCCTTAAGTTAAACATATACATATCACATGAACTAGTCATTGCACTCATATGTATTATGTAAGAGGAAAGAAGGCAAAGATTTGCTCATAGTAGCTTTGTTTGTCATAGTCAAAAACTGAAGAGTCCAAATGTCCATCACTAGGTGAATATAGTACTAGCATATCCATAAAATAGGATACTACTACTTAGCAATAGGAAGGAATCAACTTTTGATATACATTACAACAAGAATGAATCTTAAAATAATTATGCCATGTGAAATAAGCCAAACCAAAAAAAAAAAAAAAGAGTATCCTATCTAATAAAGATGGAATATGCAAACTAACCATCACTCCACAACAAAGATGGCGGCACCTCAGCCAATAAGGAGGGAATATGCAAATTGACACAACAAAGATGGCGGTAGCCGGGCTGGGACGCTTGCGTTGTTGCCATGGAGATGACACAGGCGTTCCGCCCCGCCCTGGCCACTCTGGGCCTCTGGGCAGCTTCTACACACAGGCATGGAGCGGCCAGGGCAGGGAAGGATGCCTGCTATGGAGGGGGGATGGTGAGGGATAGAAGGAGCTACAGAAGGGCAGCAGGGCTGGAGTGAAGGCAGAAGACAACTCCGGCCAGAGCAAAGGCCAGGGTCCTGGGTATCAGAGGGAAGCTGGTGCCAGCAGCCAGGGGAAGGAAGGTCTATTCTTGCACGAATCTTCATGCATTGGGCTTCCAGAATATTATAAGTGCATTTACATAAAAGTATAGGAAATGAAAATTATCGTGTAGTGACAGAAAGATCAGTAGTTGCCTGTGGACAGGAGTCAGCGGTGGAGGAGAGGTGAAGGAACACGAAGACACTTTCACGTGTGGTGGATATATTTGTTAATTTTTTCATTTGTGAAGGTTTTACAGGTATTTACATTTGTCAAAACTTGTCAAGTTGGATATATTCAGTTTATTGTCTATCATATAAATCTCTAATAAGATTGTTAGGAATATTTAATAGTTATCTCACTGAAGATTTAGAAATATCCCAAGAAATTTAAATAATTGAACATTTTAAATAATATTCTCAATGGCATAGAATAAGCTATTTCTAGCATTCTTTAAGTCTTACTATGAGGTTCACTTTACATAACAGTTATTTAACTGCACTCCACTGTCAAGCCTTATATTTATCTGTGTCTCATTCACTTGGGTAGAACTTTGGAATGATTTTATCAGAGTGCTGTGTTCATCCATCCCAGAATTAGGCAATATGGAGTTTTAAAACACTGAAGAACAGAAATGAGATAGCAGTTTTAAAAAGTATGCAAATATGAAGACAAGTTTCTGAAGCACAGACTAGAAATGTACAAATGTGGTCATTTATCCTATGGCTTTTAATTTTCATTATTTATTTTTAAAAGTACAGTGAATGAAAGATGGACAGCCTCTGAGTCTAGAAAGGGGAATTAGGTTTAAGAGTGAGAGCTGTCACTGAGAGGCGTGTTCCTCAGTTCAGAACTAAAGAGAAAATTTCAGACCGTGTAAGACTGAATTCTCACCTATGTTCAGAGTAAGCTTTTGTGGGACTAGTTAGGAGGCCTGTTGAAAGGATAATCATCTGCTATAAATATTCCACTCCCTTTGTCCTTTCCACTCTATGCCTGGACTCAGGCATCCACTTCACTAAGACCTCATCTGGAATCACCCAGACATAGAGCACATATGGAAGTAAAGAAAAAGGCTTCAAGATCAATATTTCCCCTACTGAGCCCCCTGGATTAAAAAATCTCTACCAAGACCAGAGCATGAATGTCTTAGACATATTGTTCATCTTGGCAGTATCCATCTCCTGGAAGTTTACATCTGTCAGATTTCCTTTCACCACTTAACTCTCCTTACCTGGAAACTAATTCTCTCCTATCTCTCATTGAACTAGTCTAATCATTAAAAAAAGTTATATTTTTTCTGCCTTAATGTCCCTCTTTGGGAAAATGCTAATAGTAATAACAAAGCATTTACCAAAGAGACAGTAATAGCTTTTAGACATGAATTTTTTTTGTGGGGCGGGGGGAGGTGTTGTGTGAATGGTCACAAAAAGAAAACGAATTCTGATTTTCTGAATTCATCATTATGAAGGTCACTGAGGCTATGAGGATATCTGCTACTACTTTCCATGAACTGCCTCTGTGTGCTTTGGATAAGATTTATGGCTCGTGGTTTATTCTTTTTCTCTTTTTCAACCCAAATGTATTTGTACATTATCATAGGTTCCTGTCTTAATTCATAAAGGTGACTAGACATATCCCCCCACCCATTAAAAAAAAGTGAATTTGATGAATGCAAACTATTCTCTTCTCAGTGGCTTGGCTGCATTAACATTTATGGGAGCTACGAGTGCATCCAGAAGCAAGTTCATCCCTAAGATGTAAGAGCTCCAGCCATTTGAAATTAGCCTTTGTGGGTCTCCTGAGTTCTGCAGCACCAGGGGCTAATTCTTATTCTTTTTCATCTTTCCCCTTTCTTCACTGGGCACTGATGCCTCATTACACACTGTGCCTCCCATTCCACTGCTCTGTGTCTCTGACTCTGTCTGGTCCAATCAGGAGCTTGTAAGCATCGTCCCCTAGACATCCTAATGCTGGGTAGAGAAGCCCAGTTAGGAGCTAGGGTTTCAATTTGTTTATTTAAGTGTTTATATATTTAACCACATGTAGTTTACCTGGAGAAAAAATTTATACCGACCAGAAGAGTTCAACAGAAGAATTACTGTCTAATCTTTCCTGTCACTTTCTGACTACTGACCGACTGACAGCTGTTCGCTTTTTATTTCCTATTTTACCAACAAGTCCTACTCATAACTCCAAACCCAATGTCTGAAATAAGTCTTGGAATGTAGGAAAAGGAAAACATAAGTTCAAAGACTTCAAGTTGAAGAATATAAATTTATTGAGGAAAATGGTATCTTAAACTACTTCTACCTGCCAACCCCAGGGCTTTTCTTCCCAGAATAGTGTATGTCTCAGAAAGTTAACTATGCTCACGTGTGTGTGTGTGTGTGTGTGTGTGTGTGTGTAGAGTCACTAGATAATTCCTGGAAGATGACCTTTCCTGATATTTCTCTTCATCAACTCATCATTGTTCCCAAGTTCACTGGCAAACTACCTCTTACACACACATACAAAATTTTATTCTCTCTCCCTTTTCTGTAATCTTGTGAAAAGAGGGCCATTTCTTACCTATGCCCACAACTGAAGATGCTCTTCCATGACATAAGACATCTATTGTTATGATTCTATCCTTCCATAATGTACCACTCCCTTACCAATATTTGAAATAAATTTTAACATGAAACTGTTGATTATTCATGTTGAGTGCCATGAAATAAAGGTTACAAAAGCAACACAGCTAGAAAGAAAATTAATTTCATTTTGTCCATAACTTTCTAACACCTTGCTGAAAAATTGAAACTTAACTTTCAGGTGTGTGTCTATCCTAATCCCAACGTCAAACTTAACTTCATTTGTTTGCTAGCGTTGGTGACTCTGAAGCTGAATAACATTATTTCCAAATACTGGACCATCGATCAGCAAGGAGCTAGGAAAGGTGGTTGGGGGCAATGCTGAATTTTAGTGAGCAGTTTAGGGATTTTCCCTAAAAATCTCACCCTAGGATTCAAGGCAACACAATATGGGAGCAGTTTACAGTTTTCTCCCAGATGACCACTCTTTTCATCTTCATCCCGTGTGCTCCCAAAGCCAAGAGTGAGATGTGTGCAAACACTTCTACAGGGAAGATGCATGCGTGTCTGCTGATGGTCAGCTCATGAGTGAGGATGTGTGCCGTCCAACGTCACACCCTGGACTCTTCTTAAGTCAGTAATGCATTTGACTAGATGACACCCTAATCATCAAAGGAAGCCAATAGACCTCCCCGAGAACACAAAGCTATGGCTGCCCAGCAACAGTAGGTTGGTTAAAAGGATAAATCCTTATGAAATGGCATGTGTGAAAATGGTTTACACACTAACGATGGCAGCGGGGAGCTGTGCTAGTAAAAGCGGAGTGGGTTGTTACTTGTTTCTATGAGCCAAACAGACCATTGTATGGTTGGGATCTCTGCCTTTGTGTGTTGTCATTAAACGCATGTGTGACAACACCTGCCTTTTGCATGTTTCACAAGGCAAGGACTGTAGGAGAAAAGAGGTGAGATAAGATTCCTCGTTTGGAGGAGTCTTATTCCGGGAGAATAAAACACAGGAGAGAAAGGCAGTCATATCTCCTGGCTTAGAAACCCTCAGAAATACTAACTCTAACTCCCTTGTTAGTTATTCACTCACCACGTGATGCATTTTCCTTGAGTACATATTTTTTAGTCATTTGTGTGAACTAGAAGTTATCTATGAAAATAAATCTCTGTTTAGGATGATTATGGTTACTTTTTTGTAAAAGTAGAACCATCGTCAGTGTTTTAGTGTTCAAGTCAAATAATCATATTGTATTGCTTTTTTTTTTTTTTAAGATAAACCAGATGATTGTTTTACCTTTTTTGTTAAAATTTATTTAAATTCATTAATTTGGCTTAATGCAATCTATTTTAAAAGCCTTAAGAGAGAGGAAATCAATTAAAAATAAATGAAATCATCTATTTAAACATTAATTTTGAATTATTGAGTAAAATTAATTCAATTATTCTGACTGAAATGTGAAAATGGACAGGCTGGCCCTGCAGCTGTGGGAGAGTGGCTGGATGCCTCCTGGTGGAACCGCTGGAATCTGCCCCAGGTGAGGCTATGGGGGACCTGCCTTCACAGCACTATGTGCCAGGCCCCTGGTCCCCTCTTCTGATGTGGCTATCTCTGGAAATCCAGGAGGCTGGTAGGAGACACAGCAGAAATTGGTCAGAAGGCCCTTCCCTGAGAAAATGCAAAGAGAATAAAATCACCTCTTGGTGAATCTGGAGAACAGTGATGCCCCACTGCTCGGCTGGCCTCTATCTCCGCTCACATTTGAACCCAGCTGAGCCTCCTCTGTCACCCCCACAGTCTGTGCTCCCCACTCCTGGAACCCGACCTCTTTTCTACTCTCCACCCGCACACACTGTTGTCACCTCTCCAGTTATACTGACTTCCAAGCAGATGTTCTGTGGCAAAGTTTACACAGCATTTACATCACTTTTTTAATTAATCAAATTCTCCCTTAGAAGGATATTAGTTCATGTGGCTTTAAAAAATATTATTGCTAAAAAGTAAATATTTTAAAAATATTTTATTTTAAAAATATTTGTTTGTATGCCCTTTGTGGGTTTAGAGTGTGGGACATGGGGGCTTTTTAAATATAGTATCTGATTTAAGGACAACTTTTACAGTTTAGAAAAAGTAATTTAGAGTTATAACATGTATCTGTCAAAATTAGATTAAATACTCCAATATAACACCATTGCTGGGTCTCACAAAATAGATGATTTAGACATGTCCATCAGCCAGTCAGAGCAACTATATGCAAATTAACCCAACCAAGATGGTGGCCAGCAGCCATGGAGCTGGAGGAAGCAAGAGGCTTGGTTTCCTCGGTGATGGAGGAAGCCAAGTTTCCTGCCTGCCCTGGTTGGCTGTGGCCTCCACTCGAGTCAACAAAGTTTCAATTATAGAAGATAAATAAATCCCAGATACCTGCTTCCAGCCAGCCTCACTGGGAGCTTGAGTCACTGGGTGCAGTGGCCAGCCTGCAAACAGCCATCAACCCCACACCCAAGCTGGCCAGGCACCCCAGTGGGACCCCCCCACACACCCTAAAGGGACTGTGGCCAGCCTGCAAACAGCCATCAGCCCCTCACCCAGGCTGCCCAGGCACCACAGTAGGGACCCCCACCCTGAAGAAGCTGTGGCCAGCCTGCAAACAGCCATCAGCCACTCACCCGGGCTGGCCAGGCACTCCAGTGAGGACCCCACCCTGAAGGGGGTGTGGCCAGTCCGAAAACATCCCTCAACCACTTACTAGGCTGTTTAGGTGCCCCAGTGGGACCCCCACCCTGATCAGGGACACCCTTCTGCGGCCCCTACCCATATATCAGGCCTCTATCTTATCCTATATAATAAAAGGGTAATATGAAAATTGACCCTAACAGCAGAATGACTGAGAATGACTGGTCACTATGACACACACTGACCACCAGGGGGCAGGCACTCAATTCAGGAGCTGCCCCCTGGTGGTCAGTGCGCTCCCACAGGGGGAGCTCTACTCAGCCACAAGCCAGGCTGATGGCTGCCAGTACAGCAGTTGTGGTGGGAGCCTTTCCTCCCTTCTCAGCAGTGCTAAGGATGTCTGATTTCAGCTTAGGCCTGCTCCCTGTTGGCAAGTGGACATCCCCTGAGGGCTCCCAGACTGCCAGAGGGATGTCTGACTGCCAACTTAGGCCCTATCCCCCAGGGAGTGGGCCTAAGGCAGCAGGTGGACATCCCCCAAGGAGTTCCAGACTGGGAGAGGGCACAGGCCAGGCTGAGGGGCCCCCCTGAATGCACAAATTTTTGTACACCAGGCCTCTAATAAATTAATACGGAAAATACTCTAAGTTTTATTCATGTAGTCTGTGTCTTAAGAGAACTATGACATTTCTTTCTCCCCCAACTTTAAACAAAGTAGAATCACTAAAAAAAGTGTTGGAGTTTTTTTTCTTTCCCCTCCTTTCTTTTTCTTTTGAATTATTTTGGAGAGAAATAAGTGGTATGAAAATCCCATCAGCTTAAAAAAAAAAAAAAACAGGTGTTTTAGAACTTGCTCTTTTTATATTTTTCATGTTTTATAATTCTTGGTAGATATCAGGCAGCAGTGTAAGGTAATTGAAAATTTAATTCAACATATATTTTAATGAGTGACTACTGTGTTCAGATTGGTGGGGTTTTAAATATCCTATATAATAAAATCCTAATATGCTAAGTGTCTGGCCAACCTACTGCATCCCTTGCCAACCCCGATCATGCACCAGTGGGGTCCCTCAGCCTGGCCTGCACCCTTTCACAATCCAGGCTGAGGGAATCCCCCCCCCCCGAGTGCACAAATTTCATGCACTGGGGCCTATAGTATATGAAATCTCATATCTACGACTCCCTTAATGTATACTTTATGCCAGTGGTTCTCAACCTTCTGGCCCTTTAAATATAGTTCCTCATGTTGTGACCCCAACCATAAAATTATTTTCGTTGCTACTCCATAACCGTAGTGTTGCTACTGTTATGAATCATAATGTAAATATCTGATATGCAGGATGGTCTTAGGTGACCCCTATGAAGGGGTCGTTTGACTGCCAAAGGGGTCGTAACCCACAGGTTGAGAACCGCTGCTCTATGCCCATCTTAGACTGAACAATTAGCTACCTTCTAACCATACCTGAAAATTTCTCTACTCCTTACTTTGCTGGTGCCACATCTGTTCATGTTTCAGCATTGTCTCTTGATTCCCCTTCCCCATTCCATTGCTCCAGCCCCACCATGTCTGTGTGGTCCACAGAATGTGCCATGCTTCATGGCTTTGACTAGTCTCTGCCTGGACCATCCTCCTTCCTTTTATCTATCAGGTTACTAAATGCTTCCTAACCTCCAGAGCCAGAATTCATGATTTGCCTCTTTGCCAAAAGTCTATCCATCTTTCAAGTTCTGATTAAGTATAGTGTCTTATCCTATATAATAAAGAGGAATATGCAAATTGACCATCACTCCAGTCAATTTGCACCCACAGCTGAGGCTAAATTCCCATAAGGAGCCTTAAGGAGCAATCAGCAGGGACCTGAGGCTGTGCACCCACCCACCTCCTGCATGGGGCTTGACAGGGGACCTCAAGTCATGCTTTTTACCTGCAGGGCTTGACAGGAGACCTCAGGCTGCTCCCCCCGCCCTGGCACCAGGCCAGAGGAACTCAGGCTGCACCCTCTTCCCTGGTGCCAGGCTGGGGGACCTCAGGCCATGCCCCCCACCCTGGCCCCAGGCCAAGGGACCTGAGGCTGTGCCCCTCTCTGCCCTGGTGCTGGGGGTTACCAGGCCAGCAGGGGAGGGCAGTTAGGGGTGACTGGGCTGGCAGGGGAAGATAGTTGGGGGGGACCAGGCCTGCAGGGGAGAGCAATTGGGGG
>PVJC01041237.1:0-15423 GCA_004026665.1 Murina feae | reverse complement strand
GGAAGGAAGGAAGGAAGGAAGGAAGGAAGGAAGGAAGGAAGGAAGGAAGGAAGGAAGGCGGGAAGGAAGGAAAAAAAGAAGGGGGCAGGAGATAGAAAGTGTGAAAAAAAGAAGTAAAATGAAAATGAAGAAAGGAAATCCGATAATGAAAAAAAAATAGTATCCAATTGTATGTTACTATTTAATCTACTTAATTAGAAGTTAATGAACAAAATTTTTAAAGATGTGAGTAATGAATTGATCACCAAATTTAAAATAATATGTAATTACCCAAAATGTTTGGAAATAACAGTTTGAAGTTCAAGTGAAATATCAATTAGTTACGGCAAATGCAAGACTCATCCTATATAATAAAAGGGTAATATGCAAATTGACCTTAACAGCAGAACCATTGGGAATGACTGGTCACCATGACACTCACTGACCGCCAGGGGGCAGATTCTCAATGCAGGAGATGCCCCTGGTGGTAAGTACACTCCCACAGGGGGAGCTGTGCTCAGCCACAAGCCAGGCTGATGGCTGCCAGTACAGCAGTGGTGGTGGGAGTCTCTCCTGCCTCCTCAGTAGTGCTAAGGATGTCCAAATGCAGCTTAGGCCTGCTCCCCGCTGGCAAGTGGAAATCCTCTGAGGGCTCCTGGGCTGCCAGAGGGATGTCTGACTGCCATCTTAGGCCCGACCCCCCGGGGAGCCCCCCTGTGGGGTCCCAGACTGCAAGAGGGCACAGGCCAGGCTGAGGGACCCCTCCCCCCGAGTGCATAAATTTTTGTGCACTGGGCCTCTCGTATGTAAATAATATTCATTGTCTATAATGAAAGAAATGCATCCTGAGTAAATAAATTCAAAGCTTATCTGGTGGCACACGCTGATATCAAGGGGATTCCTCATCTTTCTTCACTTTGAGGATAATCTGCTTGAAGTCCGCCGTTCAGGATGGAGGATTTTTCTGAAATCCATCTTGCCTTAAACAGCTTCAGGAATCTGAGGCACAGAAACCTATTGTCTTGCCAATGCAGATTGGAATGAGAACATGGATATTAACTCATGAGAACATTACTCAGGCAAAATTAATCACTTTCACTTCTCATTGATATTTAAAAGGAAGAGGCCTTACTTTACACAGGCCAGAGCAAGAGACGCATTTGCGGAAGGACACCTGGCCTCATGTTTTTCCTGAGAGAGGGTCTTAACTTCTCTTAATTAGGATGACTGAATAAGTTCCAAATAGATTTGTTTGCAATCTTCTTTACAAATGATCACTGAACATATGATGATTACAAGGGACTTCCAAATGCAAATTTCTCAATTAGAGAAGACATGATTCCAAGAAAGATAATAAGCCAGCAATTGATAAGATAGTTACTAAAAATATTCACATTTCAGTACCAATATTTTAAAAATGCTAAGTAGTAACATCATTATTTCCATTTATATGGCAACCAATTAGGATTGTGTTAACAATAGACTTTCTTGAGCTGAACATTTTATCTTTTATTTTTTCCATTTTTATTAAGATTTCTATGTCTTCCATTGCCAGGAAATTTCCCAGTTTGAGGCTGAGCATAGCATTATAGTTGAATAGTTGTCTGCATAACAATATTTTAGAAAATTAATTAGGCTTTGAGATAATGATCCTTTTTCCTCCTTGGGATTCTCACTTGCTCAGAAATAGTATGAACTATATTTTCCAAATTGAGTGGTGGCTTTAACAATGAGAGAGCTGGTTCAGTGTGGGTGTCTTTTGTTTTAAAGAGTGTCTTCTATTGTGAAATTTAATTAAGCAAGTCATGTTCAATAGTCATGCTATTTCCCATTTCTTAATAGGTTCATATTTACAGCAGTGTAAGAAATTTCTGGCTTAGATTGGTCAGTGAACTTTTATAAAGAAATACATGTGCATTAATCAGTTCTAATATCAGGTTCTCACATCAGAAAACAAAAGTAGATACGTTTTATAGTTTCGTTCTTCTCCTCAATGTATGGGTAGTTGCAGGGAGTGACTTTGCCATCCTTTCAAATCAGTCTTTTGAAATTTGGGCTGTCTAGAAGAATCCTCCTACCCCAGAGATTTAGAATGAACCATTCTGAGGTGATGTCCTGCATGACATTTTATTAAGCTTTTATTTTACACCCACCACTCATATTTGTGAGGCCAGTGAAAGGGAACAAGTGGAAGCCCACAAGTGCAATATGTTTAAATATTCTAAAGTTCTGCATTAAGTTATCAAGTCATAAGTAAGGGGATTTTGATCATCCTGCCTCGACAAGTAAGGCATCTTTAGGATTCTAAAGGCCAGGTTTACATGTTGAGTTTGAGGACTTTGAGCATTCTCCTAAAAACATGATATCATGGAGTGAGTCAGGCTGCCCCATCCAGAGATCTTCCCCTGCTCTTTCTCTTCTCAACCCAGCTCTGTTTTGCACTGTGACACACTTGTATGGACACGACATCCAAAAAGTATATAGACATCTTGGCTGCCACTTCAGCTGCTCTTGGGACTATGAGTGTGCACAGACATGACATGGTCTGCCCTTGAAGGATGGACAGGTCCTGGAAGTGGAACAAGGTTTTTCTCTTAGGGAATCTAGAATCCTATGTCCCTGGAATAGAGGATAGAAGGGGAGAGATATAGGCTTTGTGTGGGTATGACCCTGAATATGAGATGTTCCTCCTGAAGAGAATCAGAGCAGGTCTTTAGTACAAGCCGGAATGAGAACTATGGCTCCACACTCTGTGTTGAGTTTGCATAACAAACCAAAGCCTGTCATTGTACTTGGGAATGGCATCCCTAACTTTAGTGATTGACATTCCACAGCATATTTCATTATATTATTATTTGAAGCTATACCTTAGACATGCTATGATATGCATGCAATTGTAACCTAGAAGTAACCCTGATTTCTATGTCTGTGTGGATGTACATGCACGCCATCATGTGTCTTTCATTTGTTTTGTCTTTATCTCCATCTCTGCTACTTTGTGCCCAGATCTTACAGACATCTCTATTTCATTCTCTCCTTTTTTTGTTCTTCTTTCTCTAATATGTGCTGAATTTCTCTCTTATTCTGTCATTCCTGCATTGTGACTCACTCTCTGTTTTTAACTTATATACACACTCATACATTCAAACACACATTCAGACCCTAAGTAGACTGAACTATAGGTATATGGAAGAGTTAGATATAGATATGACTTGATCAGGAGTATCAGCAATTAATAGCTATAAACACAGCTTGCATCCAATTCAGAATACTTCTTTTAGCAAAAAAAAAAAATCTGCATTTTTTTAACTTTCCACATATTTATACGGTGGAATTTATAAGTGGAATTAAATAAATACATAACTGTTATTCCTTTGAGTAGACAACTGGAATATGTCAATTACTGAGGAAAGCAGGGCATATTATTGAGTGCAGTGTAGGGGAGTTCATTGATGAAATAATGATGCCAACAGCCAAATGTGAAAAGGCTATGGTATGTCATTAAATAGCAGAGTGATTGTTGTAACCTTTATAAAATAGATTAAATTATTTGCTCCAGAAATATCTCTCTTTAACTTCCATAGAGATTACTGTGGAAAGAGTCACATAAAACAAAATGCTATAGGCCATGAATTTGTTATCAAACAAGTACTTCCTGTTTTAATTTAGAAGCAAAACTCCAGATTCTGTTGTTTTACCTCTTTCCTCTTAGGATTTATCTAGTTAAATACAAAACCTTATGTTAAAAATATCAAAAAGCAAATACATGTGGCATATTCTACTTCTTTTGGTTAATTTTGCCATTTCAATAATTGTGTAAACGTGTATAAGGTTCTTCTTCTTGTAGAGGAGATATGTTGGCCTTGATAACATAATTTAAAGAAAACTAGTATCAATATAAATAAAAGATAAACTGCTTAGATCTAGTAGTAATGTTGACATTTGTTTGGTACTCTTCAAATAAATTACAGGCATAACTCATTTTATTAAAATTTATTCTATTACATTTCACAAATATTGCATTTTTAAATTTTTTTTCCAAATTGAATGTATGTATCAACATCAAGGCAAGACCCTCCACCAGCAAAAATATTATCACTTCCTGAAGGCTCAAATGATGATTAGCATTTTGTAGCAATAAAGTATTTTTAACTAAGCTATGTATATTTTTAGACATAATATGATCATGCACACTTAATAGAGTACAGTACAGTGTAAACATGACTTTTATATGTACAGAGAAACAAAAAGTAATGTGCCTTGCTTTATTGCAACAATCATTTTATTGTGGTGGTATGAAACCAAGCCCATACTATCTCCAAAGTATGCTTGTAATTCAAGTAGATTAAAAGAGTGCAAATGTGGTTTTAAAAAATGTTTTCTGATAATTTTATTACTTGATGTTACTTTTAAACCAAGCCTACATCAATGGTCCTTTACCCTTTATTAATGTCACTTTTACTGCCATTGTAAAGTAACTAAAAATTGAGTTTTTTTCAAAATTATCACATGTAATCATATGTTATATAAATCCATACAGCTAATGCACTATGTATATGCAGATACAACATAGAAATATTTTATTTTTCTTGTATTTATTATTTGATACCTTTAAATTAAGAGATGAGAATTGTCAAATATTACTTTTGTAATACACTGGAAAACAATTCATATTATTAAAAAATGTGTGAAGACTGGCAAATTTTAACGTGATTTTTCAGAGAACTATGCTGATTATTTCTGAAATATTTTCATTAAATTTTGCTTTAACCAACAAATATCTAAAATAAATTTAAAACTGTCTCCTTATATACTTTGTGGATGAACAACAATATATAACTTTTCATAATAATTAAGTCTTTTTTTCTATGTCTTAGCAATAGTCTGTAATAAATTTTATGGCTCTGTTACTTTCCTTTATTTAAATTCCAGGAGCTTCATGGCTCTCCTATGGAGGGGAGAAAGGACCATATCTCAGATTAGAGAACAGCACAAACTTCAAATTCACAGAAGATAATTAATTACAAGGCCAATTCCAGAATTTCCTTTTTGATTCAAATGCAGCTGAAGACTTGTCTTTTTCTGGAACCTTTAAACAATAATGAATTATTTTCCATATTTCATTCATGAACTGGATAATCTAACATCATTTTCATGGTTAATGTCTCTGTACCTTGGTTTACCACAGAAAACATGACAGTTTGTAGATCTCTTCTACAACTTACTCTGAGAAAACAAACAAACAAACAAATACTTAATGCTTTCAAAGCTAAGGCAGCTGCTTGTCAATTAAATAAGTTTTTTTTTTATTGGCTTTTGGATACTTTCTCAACACAGATTTTCTTCATTAAAGTTTCTTCCCTTATTCCTATTTCTGAACATACTTTTGTTTTAAAAAAAAGTAGTAAGAGCAAGCTATTACACTAGTCTGATTCATAGTCCTTTAAATATATAAACTATGAGCAATTCAAAATGGGCTGAAAATAGTTGACGTTCAATTCCATATCACTTTAATTCTTAAGTGGGATGATCCAAGTCTTGGTTCCCTCTTTAAAAACATGATATATGGCACAGCCTATAAAGAAAATAAATATTTTAAATGCTGCTGGGTCTGCATGACTTCACAACACTTAATATGTTGCTGTAAAATGTTTCCAACAGCTGAGGAGGAAAAGAACTTGACTGTTTACGGAAACAGACTTTTTCCCCCCTCCTGTTTCCTCTTTATGACTGCAAGAAGGCAGCGAGGTGATTAATGTGATTTCACATATCATAAATTTGGCAAATGTATATCAATGAGAACTACTCAACTACATGTGCAACTTTCATTCTTCAACAAGTTCATTTATATTCATAATAAGGCAGTATCCACGTAGAAGGTTTTGTGAATTGGGTCCCTAGAATCTACAGGGAGACATGCAATGCAGTTTCTACTTTATTTTCCCATTCATTCCAACTGGTTGGTTCCACAGACTAAGCTGGGGGCGAGGAGAGGAGCAAGTTGCCTAAAATTATAGTACTCTTTAAAATGAAAGAAAATGGCCATGTTCAGAACTGATGCACAAACATGCCATTTGACCAACACCAGACAATATAAATCACATGGAACAGTTTTATTCACTAGTATCCTTATTATTTCCCCTCATTAAAAAAAAATTAATGTGATTTTATAGATGGGTATATACTTCGTTTTTCAAGTGGAGGTTTTTTGCTCTTGTTTCCTTACGACCCGCCCACCCCCAAACTGGGGAAACAGTTCATTCAAACTCTCCTTTGTCTGTGTTCCTTCCACCTTTAAACCTCTGCCAGTGGTGAAGAATGAGCCTTATTTGCATGAAGTTATTTTTGCATAAAATTATTCTTGTTGAAGGAGAATCAGAGGAGGGGTTGAGATAAATTAGTGCTGATCACTCCGTATGGTTATTAGGGGAGAATATCCTCCCCCTAAATCTGTTCACTGATGCCAAAGGCTTTGCACAGAAGCCACCTGATGTTGTAACAGAGATACAGGTGGGGCACAGCTGTGCAGGAAGGGAGACATTTCAAAACACTCTGCCTAAAAGACGGGGCTTAATGAAAACGTTTGATTTTGGAAGAGATTCACAGAACTATTTCATGAAGCAATATTTATACTACATGTGTACATGCCTGCCCACTCATTAACAGAGAAAGAGAATTCATGGTCTTAGAAAATGGAACATTCACAGGAGGCTCTTCTTGCTCCTGTTGTTACAAACTGGGGAAAGTAATGGTGGCCCTCAAGACATAACAAAATTCTGTGCATGCTATATGCAGTGAGTCATAAAAGCAAAGAATGGGGGAGGAAGGAAGAACTGTCTTCCTTTATCCTTCCCTCCTTCTCCTCTTAATATCTCAGTACATTATAAAGCCAACTGTTGCCCAAATTGATAGAACCAACAACATTGCTTAGTGTTATCATGTTTTAGTTGGAAAAATCACTATTGATATTCACATGTGTTACAGAACTGAATTTCACTTCATTCACATAACCTTTCAGTTGTGCCCAGGTAAATGCCAATAAATGTTTCTATTACTCTGAATTGTTTTATAGATTTATATTTGTTAGATTTGTCAGCAAGTCAACTATCCTATATAATAAGAGGCTAATATGCAAATTGACTGAATGGCTGAATGACTGGTTGCTATGACCTGCACTGACAGCCAAGGGGCAGATGCTCAATGCAGGAGCTGTCCCTGGTGGTCAGTGTGCTCCCACAGGGGGAGCACTGCTCAGCCAGAAGCCCTGTGCTGGGTTCATGGCTAGAGAGCACAGCAGTGAGAGCCTCTCCCACCTCCACAGCAGTGCTAAGGATGTCCAACTGACAGCATAAGCCTGCTCCCTATATATGGCATTTATATAAACATGCAAGTACATATATATGTATACATAGGAATGTGTTTTTGGAAAGCATACCTTATATGTTTTTAAAATATATTTCTTATAAAAATTAAGAAATCATCTCAGAGAATTTTATTCTGGGACTGTTTTTCTGAAAATCGGTAAGTCTTTTTGGAAAGCTTAATAGTGTATGAAAATCTGTACTTATTAAGAGAAATACTTTCATTTGCTAAACTCCAGAATCATACTATATTATTTTCTTTTAGGGTACCATGAAAAACTTGGGCTTTCTAAACATTTCAAAACTTTCTAAACATTTTCCTGTCCAAGTAGTAGTTCGGTATGTCACAGTCAGAGCACATTCCTGTGGGATAAATGAACAGTGAGAGACATTCCAAGAGCAGTATTGAAATCATCTGGATGTGGCTCTGTTCGCCACATTTTCTTGGTCTATTTAGATTCTAGATACACAGGCTGGGCAGGAGGTGTGGCTTTGATGCCATGGCCTGCTCCTTTCTTTCCCAGACTCCTATCCCTGAACATGATCCAGAATGAGAATCCAATACTTATTATCCAAAACAACATGCATGATATCCCTCCATGGATTATCCATTAATGTGTTGTTGTTGGAGCATCTACTGAGGGGTGAGGCCCAGCTGTGCCACATTGCAGCAGCTGTGGGTGTAGGAACTGCCTGGGCATCAGTAGAGAAACTCTCCCGGCCTGGCAGCACAATGCTACCCTCAGGATATATTGCAATATTCATCTTAGAAGCCCAGCCCCAACTTGGGTGGACACTCAATGGAAGTTTCCATTGGAGCCTTTTTTCCTTTCCCCTATACTTCTAAAAAAATGTTCACCTTTCAATGGCTATCCAAAGATGTATTCTCAAAAGAAAGCAAAAGACAAACAAACAGAATATCTATACATATACACCTATAAATATTATCCATATACACACATATGCATATTTTTTTGGTGAAAACTGTACTTTGGAAAACATGCTTTTTAATTATGATAGTTTAGTAGGAAAATATTACTTTAAACTGTACTATAAATGCTTTTAATGTCTAAATAAAAGTTTTTGAATCATAAGTGTCACTAGGTAGATAGATGCAAGGCATGCTTCTGCAGGTGTACGAGACCCTTACAAGGCAGCAACATCTGGTGTTTCAATTCTTTACTTTTCCGTGTTTCTGGACTTGATAGAGAATATTCATTTATATAGACTTTTCTTTTTCTCTCAAAATATATAAAATCTTCCTAAGTGGATACAATTCCAATAATAAATTATAAGTGATACATTACTTCAAATTCATACCAAATATGTATACCAGAGTATTAAAATGTACAAAATGTTTAAATAAAAGAATCTCCATCGTAACTTCTAGCTTTATATCTCTTCCAGGTCAACAATTCTTTCATCAACTTTATACCCTAGTTACTTCTGACTTCCTGTAAATTCCATTATGTAGAAAGAATGAATTTTTAACCTAGGATATGAGGCTCTAAATATTTTAATTATCCCCATGTTCTCAGTGGTCTTTTCTCTAGATGCCTTGCTGAAAATTACTCCATTACCTCATTCACCAGCACCTGGACATCAAATGCTCTTCAGGCTCAGTAAGGGAAATGGGAAGAGATATCCAATCCCAAAAACTACGCTTCATGGCCTGGGTTGCAATACTCAATATAGGACACATTGATGAATTTACTGGATCTAGCACATATTCCAAGTATTTTCTAATTGTCAATTCATTAAAATTTATTCCTCAGAAATTTCAGATGGTATCTTTATTTATTATCTCATAGAGAAAGGGAAAGAATTCTCCACCCAAATGCACCTTTTTTCTTTTTTTGTAAATCAATGAAATATTCCAGTGAGTAGAATTAGAAATTTATGACACAGCAAAGGAACTTCAGTCCTTATATTCCTATTAGTAGCTACTACTAAAATGCATGTTAAAGTTTGTCTAATAAATCAGATGTTCAATTGTTATTATATACTACTAGGGGCCCGGTGCACAAAAATTTGTGCACTCGGGGTGGAGGGAGTCCCTCAGCCCGGCCTGTGCCCTCTCACAGTCTGGGACCCCTCAGTGGATGTCCTATGATGGCCCCAGTCTGCCAGGCGCCTTTTGTGTGTGTGTGTGTATGTGTGTGCGTGTAACCACTGGGGACCAGCCCCCAGCCGTATCTGAGGCTTGGAGCAGGCATCCCCTCTATGTTGATCTCTCAGACTCTTGCCCTCCCCAGCATGTTGTTCTCTTTTTTGAGCTGTGGCCAGGGCTGGGTGCGGCCTGCCTCCCAAGCTTGCCTACTGCCCATCTTCCTCCAGCCACCAGAAAGCAGGGAAAACCCTGCCTCGTGGTCAGGCCAGCCTTTTCCTGCTCCCTGATCCCAGGAAGGGACCTGGGAAGCCGCCAAGCAGGCCGCCAACTCTTTCCCACTCACCCGTCCCCTGCTGCCTTCCTTTCCCACTTCCCGGTGCCGCTAAGGGGTCTGGGGAGCTGCCAAGCAGGACCCCGGCCCCTACAGCCTTGCTTTCCCGCTCCACGATGCCCCGCAAAAAGCCTGGGCAGCCACCAAGCAGGCCGAGACCCCCCCCTGCTGCCTCTTACCCGCTTCCGGTGCCCTGCAACCCTGCCACCTCTTTCCCACTCACGGGTCCTGGCTCCTGCGCTGTCCCGCCCTGCAGCTGCTCTGTGCACTCGGGAGGTCCCACAGCCTGGCCTGTGCCCTCTCGCAGTCTGGGACCCCTCGGGGGATGTCCACCTGCTGGCGTGCCTGACCAACCTGGGTGAGGGGCTTTCAGGCTGCCCACAGCTCCCATTGACCCAACGTCCCAGCAAGGCTGGCTAGACGCAGGTTTCTGGAGTTTTTTCTCCTATAATTGATACTGTTCCTTGAAGGCCTGGGGTTATCTTCTATAATTGATACACTGTTCCTTTAAGGCGGCCTTCTAACTAACTGAAGCCTCCTCTTTGCTTCACCTCGCAGCGTCTATAATGAAACAATTGTTACTTTTACTGGTTAGACCAGAACTGCTCTTTCCTTCAGCTCCGGAGGATTCTATGATTGTTACATTGTTTCAAAACTGCTAGAGGCAGTTTAATCGGAGCTGAGCTGAGCAGGCGCAGCTTCACTTTCGCTCCTGCCGCAATGGAAAGGGCTGTTTACTCAGGTTCGTGAGTGGAGGCCACCATGTTGGCTGGGCTAATTTGCATACAGCCGCTCTGATTGGCTGGTGGGCGTGGCTTACCCGTCTCGGAGAAACGGTTAATTTTAATATTTCGCTTTTATAGAGTAGATGAGCCCGGTGCACAAAATTCATGCATGGGGCGGGGGGGTCCTCAGCCCAGCCTGCCCCCTCTCACATATTGGGAGCCCTCAGGGGCTGTCCTCCTGATATCATAGTCTGTCCCTGATCCCCTTGAGGAACAGGCCTAAGCCAGAGTCTGGCCTCCCTTTGTGGGAGGCAACCAGGCTAATCAGGTGAAGCCACCAGCCCTATCACCTTGCTGCTGCAGCCTCGGTCAGCCACCACAGCCACCAAGGTGTTTTCATCAACAAGGACTCCAGTCCCTTCACCATGAAAAAATGACAACTTTCTTTAGGCATTTTCAAGATATATCTTTCATTGAATATGACATTTTTTCTTTCTTTCTTTTTTATCCTCACCTGAGGATATGTTCCCATTGATTTTTAGAGAATGTGGAAGAGAAGGGAAAAACAGAGAGAAACATCAAGTGAGAGGAACACTTTGATTGGTTGCCTCCTGCATGAGCCCTCACCTGGGACCTGGCCAGGGAGGAGCCTGCAACCTAGGTACATGCCCTTGGTCAGAACTGAACCCAGACCCTGCAGTCAGCAGGCTCAGGCATTATGCACTGAGCCAAACTGGCTAGGGCAGGATATGACATTTCTTAGCCCTCCAGCAGTGGACCTTCATTTTTTTTTCTCCAGGAGTGTGGTTGAAAATTCCTAGATGCCTTTTTGGATTGTTATTACCCAAGTTACTAAGAATATTACCAGTGGCATACAGGGACCTTTGCCAATGAGCAGTCAGAAAAGGTGTTTCCTCTGTAGTTCACTCCTATCACTGGCTCCACCCCTGCCCAGGCCTGCAGTCTCTGCTTGAGACTGCAGGCCTGGGCAGAAGACCCCCAAGCTCCTCCAATTGCCAGCTTCTCAGAGCCCAGGCCTCTGCGTTCACCAACTCTGATCCTGCCCCCTGCCATCGCTGGCTCTGCCCTTGCCCCACAGGCAGCCTCTGGCCAAGGCTGGAGGCCTGGGCAGGGGACTCCCAGATCCCTGCATTGCTAACTCCACTGTTTCCCAGGCTCCTGAGATTGCAGGCTATGCCCCTGCCCCTCTGATCGCTGGCTCTGTGGAGCCCAGGCCCCTGTGATCTCTAGTCTTGTCCCTGCCCAGGCTTGAGGCCTCTGGCCAGGCCTTATGCCTGGAAAGGGAATCCTCATACCCCTCCAATCACTGGCTCTGCCTCTGCCCCCTCTGATCTCCAGCTCCACTGTTGCCCATATCTGAGGCCTCTGGTGAAGGCCTCTCACCTGGGCAGGGGAACCCCTGCCCACTCTGATCTCCTGTTCCTCCCCTCCATTCCCCAGGCTCCCGCACCACCTGCCTGGCTAACAGGCCTGACCACTTCAGTGGCAGGGCTGAGCCGAACTGGGCACTGCCATCTTGTGGCTATGCGAGCCGCCATCTTGTTACCATGAAGACGGCCATATTTGTCATGGAGTGATACCTAATTTGCATATTACTCTTTTATTAGACAGGATGTGGCTTTGGGTGTCTCCATCTTGTGTCCATGGAAGAAACCATCTTGTGGCCATGGGGTGATGCCTAATTTGCATATTACTCTTTTATTAGATATGATGTTTTATTCAGACCATTCTACAATATACTAATCTTATCATGTGGGAAAGAAAGTAAGTACCAGTGAATGGTAGATTTTATTGTAATTATTATTTTACTTTTTATAAAACAAATACGCATATGCTTTGCCAGATACTATGCTAGGATTTAATTCATTCTTCAAACCTGCTTAATAAGAATTATTATCCCCACTCTCTATGAAAAATAAATTGAGACTTTGGAAGATCAAATAATTTTCCCAAGATCACTGAGCTGGTACTTTGCATGTGAGACTATTCACCCAAAAACTCCACACTTTCCCTTAAATTTTATTTTAATATAGCCAGGTCGAAAAGCCCATTAAATTGAAACAAGTAGTCTGTAGCTGTCAGAAAAGTGAAAATAGATTGATGAGAGTGAAGGCTGAGAAAAAAAAGTTTTGGATTCAAGATGTCAAGTTATAACTTCTATTTCACACAGGAATGTGGAAGTAAAAATTAAAGTGAAATAAAAAAGAAGTAAGGGGAACTAAGATTTACTTCTTGCCTAACATTTTTCATGCAACATACTAGGCACTTTAAGTATGGTGTCTCATTTAAATATCACAACAATGTTCTAAGGTCGGGTTTGTTGTCTAGCTTAAAAGATGAAGAGGAATTACAGGACACAATAAGATTAAGTTAAATTGAAATTCACATACATAGACAGTAGTGATATTTAATTTTCAATGTAGATTTCTGGAATCCCAAAGAAAGTACATGTTTCTACTGTAGATGGAGGCACATGGCTATTCTTACTTATTTAAAGTATGAATTATCCTATAATTTTATTTGTATATTTGCCATAAATGTTCCTAAACATGTAGCTAAAAAATACCTCAGTATCTAGTCAGGTTTGGATGAGGGAAATATACTCTACAGAAAATATAAAGTGATGCTTATAAGGCTATAAAATTTTAGAATGTAATTTTAGATACATTAAAGTAAGCCAACTATCTAAACACTCTCCAAGTTATTGTATTTGTAACTGATGTAAAAATTATCAAACAGGAATTCAATGCCTCTTATAGTCCAAGAAGTCTCATATGGGTTATCTCACTTAATTCCTTGAGTTAGACTTCCTGCACATTAATTAACATTACAGAGGATAAAACAGTGACTTGGAGATCATCTGATTTGAAGCTGCTGTTAAGGAGCAAAAATTCCATTTTTTAAAGTAATTTTTGTAAATATAGTTTATTGATTTTTTACAGAGAGGAAGGGAGAGGGATAGAGAGTTAGAAACATCAATGAGAAAGAAACATCCATCAGCTGCCTCCTGCACACCTCCCACTGGGGATGTGCCCGCAACCAAGGTACATGCCCTTGACCAGGAATAGAACCTGGGACCCTTCAGTCCTCAGGTCGATGCTCTATCCACTGAGCCAAACCGGTTAGGGCTACATTTTTAACTCAAATCTTGTGTTTTAAGACCCTTCTTTTTCATTTTTTCTACCAAAAAAAAAGAAAGAAAAAAAGTCATTGGTGGAAAAAATATATTAACTCATTGTACATCACAGAAGCTACAGAGTTGTGATAATTTTCCTAAACGACTTCAATGGGCTTATTGCTTTGCACCTTACAGGTAGATTTGAAGGCTTAGGGTTTCTGTGTTTATGAGAAGTAAAACTAAATTTAAAGTAAAGCTTATTTGAAAAATCTATAATTTCTATTGACATAAGCCAAAAGAGAAGGTAAAGTATTAAAATAATGAGTTTAAAATTAATGTTTAGACATCCAGTGACTCACAGACTTCCTAGCACTCAAGACCAGAAACTTCATAAAAAATATTGACTCCAGGCAGTTCACAAAATGGTGGCTGGCAGGACAGAGGTGAAGGAAAGGGTGTGAGTGAGTGAGGGCATGGAAAGGGCATAGCTCCCTCAGCAGGATGTGCAATTTCTCCCTCCCAAGCTGCCTGCTTATGGACACCTATGTGAGTTACTCAGGACTCACCCCCCTAAACAGCATTGTGCTGTTTCAGCCACAGACTCCAAGATTCCCATATCCACAGCCTCTGGCTCCTGGACCCCCATGTGATTTAGAGGGAAATCACCCTGGCCAGAGAAGCACAGCCTCAACTGCAGACTACAGGACAGCTGCCTCCCATTGTCATGGGATCCAGGACCCTTGTAGTGAATTGCAGAGTGATGCTACCTCACCAAGAGTCACGCAATACCAGCCAGAGTCATATTACCTGAGCCGCAGACCCCAAGACCCCTTCCTTCCAGGCCATGAATTCTGGGATCATACAGTGAGTATATACTAGTGAGACCTCAGGCAACCCTTTCCATAAGAGCTGGAATCATCATCACATCCACAACAGCTTACACAACGAGACCGGGGATGAGTCACATTACCAGACAACCCGTGATGAGACTTTATCCACGAGTGAGAAACTAACATTCAAGACCCAACTACATCAGGAGAACCCAAATAGATCAAGTAGGATGCTCCACTAGAACACTAAGCTCAGGAGATCTGAGAGACTGCACCACTAGGTACCAAAAATCACCAACTATATAGGACCACCCCCAAAAGAACCTGGGTAGCAAAGCAGTTGGATCTGAGACACAGAAACAATTAAAACTCTACAGCAAAAAAAAAAAAAAAAATGAGTAGACTAAGAAACAATCCTCAAATTAAAGAAAAAGAGAATCACCAGAAAAGGAATTAAATGAAATGAAGGCAAGTAACTTATTAAAGAAAGAATTCAGAGTAATCGTTATAAGGATGCTCAAAAATTTGGATGACAAATACACATCTCAATGAGAATTATAAGGAACTAAATGAGAAAGTCACCAACATGAAAAGGAATCAAAAGGAATGAAGAATGACATGGTTGCAATAAAGAACACATTGGAAGGCTTCAACAGTAGACTAGAAGAGGCTGAGGGCCGCATCAGTGAGTTAGAAGATAAGATGGATAAAAACACCCAATTAGAACAACAACTGGGGGAAAATAATTAAAAAAGCAGGAGGAGAGCCTAAGGGAGCTTTGGGAAAACTTGAAATGAAGCAACATCCACATAATAGGGCTGTCAGAAGGAGGGAAAGCATCTAACAGATCATCCAACCTCAGGGGAAAGAATGGAGGGGAAGTGGGGGAGAAGGGGATATGTGTAGGGGCTGGGGGAGATTAACCAAAGGACTTGTATGCATGTGCTG
>PVJC01041236.1:0-15442 GCA_004026665.1 Murina feae | reverse complement strand
TAACAAAGCCTCTCTCTGCCTCACCTCGCAGAGTCTATACTGCAACAATGTTATAGTTTTAGACTCAGGCTAGGTCTGCTGTTCCCTTCAGCTCCCGAGGATTCTATGATTGATACATTATTGAAACATGTTTCAGAGCCTGCCCGCCAAGGGCCGAAAACAGTTTCCCTCTCGCTCCTGCTGCAACGGACGCTGCCTATACGTTTACTCAGGTCCGTGAGTGGCGGCCGCCATGTTGGCTGGGCTAATTTGCATACAGCTGCTCTGATTGGCTGGTGGGCGTGGCTTACCCTGTCTTGGAGAAACGGTTAATTTTAATATTTCGCTTTTATTAGTTTAGATATATATATATATATATATATATATATATATATATATATATATATAAATATATATATAATCAAAGAAAAATACTTGCCAAAATGTCAAGTGAAAACAAGGTTACTGAAACTATAGACGGAATTTTATAAATGTTAGGTCACGTTAGAACAAGTTACAAGGCTCGGATCAGGCACAGGAAAAATAAACTGTTGATGGGTTAAAGGTGGTGAGAGACGGCAATTTTGTTCTTATTTCTAATATTGTGTCTGGATGATTTAGTTTTTTATTAATGTTGATATAAGACCTATAGCTAGCAAGCACACAATAAAACAAACAGCTATTCAAAACAGTCTCAAAAAATAAATAAAAAGAAAAAAAAATACTCTCAAACCACAGCAAACTCAGGTTTTCTAGCTATAATTCAATTTTCCACGCTGTTCACCTTGGGTTCTGCCACCCATACCTACCTCAGCCAGCTTGTTGAAGCCCTGTGAGTGGCCCTCATGATGCTCCACTTGGCACTTCTTGGCATAGCGACGGTTCCCATCCATTATAAACGCAACATGTTTGGGTATTGGGCCTGCCTGTGAAGTCAGAAGACAAATGGTGAACATATCACATACTCTTCAAAGATAAAGGAAGATATTAAACCCTGAGCTGAGAGGTTTGAGCTAGATGACAAAAGCCCTGCTTAATTGGGTATTAAGCAATCTACCATTTATTTATTTATTTATTTATTTATTTATTTATTTATTTATTTATTTATTTATTTTTAAATCGATTTTAGCCCTGTCTGGTTTGGCTCAGTGAATAGAGCGTCGGCCTGCAGACTGAAAGGTCCCAGGTTCGATTCCAGTCAAGGGCATGTACCTTGGTTGCGGGCACATCCCCAGTAGGGGGTGTGAAAGAGGCAGCTGATTGATGTTTCTCTCTCATTGATGTTTCTAACTCTCTATCCCTCTCCCTTCCTCTCTGTAAAAAATCAATAAAATATTTAAAAAATAATTGATTTTAGATAGGGAGGAGGGGGGTCAGAGAGAGAGACAGAGAAAAACATTGATGTAAGAAATACATGAATCAGTTGCCTCCCATATGCACCCAGACAGGGGATTGAACGCACAAAGTAGGTATGTGCCCTGACCAGGAATCAAACCCACAACCTTCCGGCACACAGGACAATGTTCTAACCAACTGTGCCACACTGACCAAGGCTACTTATTATTTTTTAATATATATTTTTATTAATTTTAGAAAGGAAGAGAGGAAAGGAAACATCAATGATGAGAGAATCATTGATCAGGTGACGCCTGCCTGCCTCAGTAGCCCGCAACCTGGGCCTATGTTCTGACTGGGAATGGAATCGTGACCTCCTGGTTCACAGGTAGATGCTCAATCACTGAGCCACACCAGCTGGACCAAGATTACTTATTTTTTAAAAAGTATATTTTATTGATTTTTTACAGACAGGAAGGGAAAGGGATAGAGAGGTGGAAACATCGATGAGAGAGAAACATCGATGAGAGAGAAACATCGATCAGCCGCCTCCTGCACACCACCTACTGGGGATGCGCCAGCAACCAAGGTACATGCCCTTGACCGGAATCGAAACTGGGACCTTTCAGTCCACAGGCCGACGCTCTATCCACTGAGCCAAACCGGTTAGGGCTACTTATTTTTATTTATGTGTTTATTAAGCACTTATTAACATGCCAAGCACCATTCTAGGCTTTTTATACCTCACCTTAGTCTCTTTATCATACAGATCTATAAAGTATATAGTATTAGCTTCATTTGACAGGCTAAAAAACCGAGGCTCAGAGTGGTCAAGTAACTTGCACAAGTCACACAGCTGAAAGGCAAAATGAGGATTTAAACTCAGGTTTTGTCTTTTAACCATACGTTCTTTTTAAAAAAAAAAAAAAAAAAAGAGAGAGAGAGAGAGACCCCACCATACATATTTTATTGATTTCAGAGAGAAAGGGAGAGGGAAAGAGAGATAGAAACATCAAAGATGAGAATCAGTTTGATGGGCATTGGGCCTGCCAGTGAAGTCAGAAGACAAATGGTGAACATACTCTTCAAAGATAAAGGAAGACATTACACCCTGAGCTGAGAGGCTTGAGTAACTTGCACAAGTCACACAGCTAAAAGGCAAATTGGGGATTTAAACTCAGGTCTGTGGCTGCCTCCCGCACGCCCCTTACTGGGGATTGAGCCCACGACCCAAGCATGTGCCTTTGGCCGGAATCGAACCTGGGACCCTTCAGTCCGCAGGCTGACACTCTATCCATTGAGCCAAACCAGCTAGGGCTTAACCCTATGTTCTTAACCACCACTTTGGTTTCATCAGTCTCCAACCAGAAGGCCCAGAAAGGATATTGACAGTGTGGTTGAATGGAGGGGGCATTCTCCACACAAAAAAGACATTCACTCCTCAGCTCTATCTGATTGCCGACACACAGAAATGGGGCCTAATATTGTTGGATCTTCTAATTTTACAAAAGATGCCATACATCAGTTTTATAAAAAACTAGAGGCCCAATGCACGAAATTCGTGCAAGGGCCTCAGCCTCGGCTGCCTCAGCCGGCCTCACAGCCCTTCACAGCCTGGGCAAGCCCTGACAGCCCCACCTTCATCTGGAAGGTCATCCAGAAGGATGTCTGGACGGTCATTCTGCTGTTCGATCTAATTAGCACATTAGCTCTTTATTATATAGGATTAAGTGTCAAAACTAACAAATGACATTTGGGGGCCAAAGAAAACTTGGTATCTGGCTCACAGCAGCCTTCTGTTGCTACCACAGCAAAAATTCACTTCGTGGCCTATTTTTGTCACTGGAAGGGCACGAACTGCTTCCCCACACCTCTCTGTCATTTTCTATTTTTGTCTTTACATGCAGCCCTTTTTTAAAAAATGTTTTTATTGCCCTGGCTGGTTTGGCTCACTGGATAGAGCGTCGGCCTGCAGACTGAAGGGTCCCAGGTTCAATTTCCGTCAAGGGCATGTACCTTGGTTGCAGGCATATCCGCAATAGGGAGTGTGCAGGAGGCAGCTGATCGATGCTTCTCTCTCATGGATATTTCTAACTCTCTATCCCTTTCTCTTCCTCTCTGTAAAAAATCAATAAAATATATTTTTTAAAATGTTTTTATTGATATCAAAGAAAGGGAGAGAAATGGAAACATCAATGATGAAAAGGAATCATCAATTGGCTGCCTTCCGCTCGCCCCCTACTGGGGATCAAGCCCACAACTCAGGCATGTGTCCCGACTGAGAATCAAACTGTGATCTCCTGATTGATAGGTCATGGGTCACATCAGTGAGCCACACCGGCAGGGATCCACACGCAGCCTTTTAAAAAAATGGTATTTTAAAAATATATATATATATTTTATTGACTTTATTTACAGAAAGGAAGGGAAAGGGACAGAGAGCCAGAAACATCGATGAGAGAGAAACATCGATCAGCTGCCTCCTGCACACCTCCCACTGGGGACGTGCCTGCAACCCAGGTACATGACCCTGACCGGAATCGAAACTGGGACCCTTCAGTCCGCAGGCCGACGCTCTATCCACTGAGCCAATCCGGTTAGGGCAACCATTTCTTGTTCTTCCCAACACACGACTGCAGTGGTTGCCTGAGGAGATATTTCCATATCTTAGCCTGCCTGAGTAACCTTTGCATTTGTGTGTGAGTGGGCATAAGGCTTACTGACTCATAAGTTGATTGCTACCCACTACTTGACGGTGTGTGGCTGAAAAACAAATCCAAGCTGACTAACTTCCATCTCAAGCCTATCACGTGCAGAGGATGTAACATGGTTGTGAATCTTAAGAGAACAAGCTGAGGGAAGAGTCAGAAAAGCAAGGGAGAGTATAGGAAATAGTGGGACTGCAGTCTTCAAATGGCTGAAAGACGGCCCCTGTAATGACAGCAATGAAGAACTGCTATAGGCTCTCTCCCTCCCGGGAGCATGCCCACACCTTCCCGTCCAAGTCTTCTCCCCCGGGGCGCAGCACCTTTACCCTTCTCTCTCCTATGCTCCAAGGACCTGTGCTTCCACCCCTACAACTTCTTTCCTGAGCCCATTTCTTCTACTGCTCACTTCTACCTCCTTGACTTTCCAAATAAACTTTCTCTTAGAGTTTGAAAAAACACATGCACCTGCTAGACACTGAGCTTAAATGCTGTTTAATGTATGTTTCACTTAATCCTCGAAAAAACAAAAAACCAAAAACCAACATGTAAAGTCACATGGTTCATAAAATGGTAGACTAGGACTCCTGTTGTTGTTTTGTCTGTCCCCAAAACCAAAACTCAATCATTACAAAGAAAGGTTAGTTATTTTCTCTAAATCCAGAGGATAGCATTAGGAATAATGGTTAAAAGTTTCAGGGAAATACATTTCACTTCTCCATAAGGAAACCCTAATAGTCTATGCTGCCCAATGATATTCGGGCTTGGGTTGCCTGAAAATGTGAGTTAGGACAATAATCTGGCAGAAATGTAGACCTAGAAGTTACCTGTATTGCTAAACCCGACTCGGCATCGTGGATTACTCAATGTGAGTAACAGGTTATGATACAAGATTACACAACTGACCAGGTCAGCTGGAGCTGTGGGCTCACCTTTAGGATGTTGGCACAGAACCGCTCCCACAGTGACAACTCTCCTTCTTTGATCCATGACATAGTTCTTGCCCGAGCGGAAGATAAGCCCAGAATAAGAAGGGATCAACTGGGCAACCTGGGAGAAACAAGAAAGAGAAACAGAAGCCACCAAGGCTTGCAAACAGCTACGCTGACGTGTAGGGACTCACCGGGCAGTGGAGAGCAGCATTAGAATCGATGGGTCGAGCCTCCCATCTCTCACCACCCGGAGTCGGCAAATAAGCCAGCGAGTGGGCCCTGCGGGGCTGCGGTCTCTCCCTGCTTCTCCTGGCTCGGGGACCTTCTTCCCATGCCCTGTCCTCGGCATGTGCACTGGCTGTTCCCGAACCGCTACGTCTGCTTCCTGCCGGATCCCAGTGCCTCCACTCCGATCCTTCCCCGCTTCTTCCTTCTCCATCTTCCCCCAGGCCGTTGCCCACGCTCCGCGCTCCCGCGTACAAACCCCTTCAACCGTCATTCCCGTTACCTCCCACCTCAGGGTTCTCCCACTTATGGATCCCCTCGCTGGTCTGTGCCCTCTCAGTCCCGTGGCTGCCTCCCCGTCTAGTCACCTCTCCTCTCGTTCACCGCTAGAACCCAGAACGGGCTCGGCTCTGCCGGCGCCTTCCAACTGCCCAGAGGACCGACTGGCACTTCCTCACGACGTGGCGCTGGAAGGTGACGTCATCATCGGTGGCCGGGACACGCCCCTCCGTGGGCGTGGCCTTGCCCGGCGCCAGCAGGCTCGGAGGCGGAGCAGCCGGGAGCCCGGAGGAATGCGCGCCCACGTGACCGCGTGGGGTGGGCGGCCGAGCTGCAGGCCGCGCGCCGGGAGGCGGGTCGAGGCCCCGCGGGGAGCGGGGAGCGGGGAGGGGGTTAGATCTACATTGGTAGGCCGCCAGGGGGCACCGCTCCGCGGCTGCAGTTCCGGTTTCTCTGCTGCCGGGGGCACCTAGGCCTGCTGGGAAGTGGTGGAGGGCAGCGTCCTGCTCGCCGGGAGGCCTTGGGAGGCCGCAGAACTGGACTTCCGAGCCCCGTGGACAGGTCTTAGTCACTAAGACTGACTTAGTGGGTTTCATCGTTTGGGAAGTTCCCAGCCCTCGTCGCTCGCACAGACGCACTTTGTACCAGTGCCTTTGTGCTGAGGTGGGGCACTGTTTTCAGGCTGTGCAGTCTCAGGACCTACACAAAGGAAAACAGCTTTGAAGCCAGAAAGAGCGCTACTTTAAGGGCTCTACTATTCAGTAACAGAACGGCCATCGGTTAACCCGGACAGAAAAATCAAAGGCATTAGCTCTGTACCAAATCTTCCCGGGAAACTGTTGCAGGAATGTGAGGCACTGACAAAGAAATTGGGAGTTCAGTTCTCTCAAAATTAAAAAAGCAGCAAAAAGAAGCCTTTACAATTTTCAAAGAAACTTCTTGTAGTTTCTCTCACCAAGGAATCAAGGCAAGAAATACTGCCCTGTAATCCCAGTTCACTGTGCCTTCCACTCCTTCTGATGAGTTACTTTTACCAGGTCCTCCAGATGAGTAACCCACCCATGAATAATGGTATTTAAAATTGTTAACCCTCACCCGGCGATATTTTTCCATTGATGTTTAGAGAAAGTGGGAAAAGGGAAACATTGATGAGAGATTGGCTGCCTCTTGCATGGCCAGACTACGTCCGCTCTGGGAGGAGCCTGCAACCAAAGTAGGAACCGGGGACCAGCAGGCCAACGCCCTACCCATTGAGCCAAACCGGCTAGGGCAACCGTCGTATTTTCCATCCTTCCTGCTTTGCTTCAGCCTAGCTGGCTTCCACAGCTGGCTTTAAGTCTTTGGGTACAGCCTTGGCCAGTTTTCTCAGTGGTTAGAGCATCAGCCCACAGACCAGTCACAGGTTCTATTCCCCAGTCAAGGGCATATACATTGGTTGCAGGTTCCCCAGTCTCGGTGTAGAGGCAACCAATTGAGGTTTCTCTCTCCCCCTCCCTTCCACTCTCTAGAAATCAATGGCAAAAATACCTAGTAAGGATTAACAAAAAAATAAGACTGTTGCTACAGGTCCCTGGAGTGGATGTATAAAACTTCTTACCCTTGTTCTCCTGTTTCTGTGCATTTTCAGTATTAGATGGTATGCCCTCATGTAAAATATTTTTTTTTTCTTTTTTAAATTCTCTTGCCATTAGGGGAAGACTAGCTGTTTAAAAAGCATTGCTCATTATCGAGCTAGCAACTTGGGCTCAAATAAAATGTTAACGTGTTTTCCTAGGGCCTCAATTTCCCCAGTTCCACATTATTTGCCTCCCTGGGGTGCTTCAGGGGGTTAATTAATTAAGATTTGTGAAGGGATTTGAAGAGCAAGGGACAAGGTATTATTAGAATCTCATGCCCCAAGGCATGGCCTCATCCTTTCATCCCAGCCAGCGGCATAGACAAACCCATTCTTGTGCATGCCATGCTTCTAATCCCCTCTTGAATGTGGCCACTTCCAAGGAAAGGACAAGAGGCCTAACTAGAAACAAAAATCCACGGTAATGAGGTGCTAAGAGGACTGAACTTTCAAGATTCATTCCTATCAGAATGACCGAACAGAAAACTGAATGGTTCTTCTGTGACTTCTGAGTCCCAATCCAAGGAGGTGAGAATTATGGGAGGAGAGACGTAGTTTCAGTAGGAATAAGTCTTTATTCATTCATTTTATTTTCCCAAGGAAAAGAGGGGAAGGGGAAAAGTCAGCATGTGTTTTACAAAATGGTAGCAAGTGGAAGTACCCGGCACAGCCAAATCAACCATCAAATAAACAGTCCCCAGTGATGGAGGTCACCAAAGCCCAAGGGGGCTCAGTCCCCTGCAGTTTAGAAATGAGAAGGAATCAGGGAAAGAACAGACAGGTACATGCTTTCCTACCCTCCCTTCCTCCCACCCCATAAATTCAAGATTTCACACAAAGCTTTGGTTTCTAGCAGTAAACATGGAGTTACATTCGTCCGTCTCCTATTAAACAATTGTGTGGCTACTTTGACATAAGTTTTTTTGCACCGGCATAAAAGTTCCTGAGTGACTTGGATGTACATTCTGCGCCCCTTTCTTGGTTTCCCAACCCCACTTCCAAAACGGAAGGCCCCCTCATTGCTGCTCTCTACCCTAGGATTAGAAATTAAAACGTAGCAATCTGAATGTTTGGCATGAATCAGCTATCAAGGAATGGCCTTCACCCAGGATATTGGGGAGAAGTGATGGGAGTATTCTTAACTTCTTCAGGATTTTTGCACAAATCATTTAAGAGATGGGGTGACATCCCACACAGTAATAAATGTTGTATGCATGTGGGTAAATGGGCTTTTTGGGGTGCGGATAGAAGAGGGTCCGAGTCAAATTTTAAGGACAGAAGATCTGGTTCAAAGTAGGAAACAGGGAAGAGGAAACAAAAGAAAGGATGATTCAAGACCCCCACTTCCAGAAGAGGTTTCCCAAGGTTAGGTTTTCAGATCCTTTTTGCCCGGTGCAGAGCCTTTTGTCAAAGATGCTTTGGCTATTATTCTCAATACAAAAAAAAGAAGTTTGTAAACAATAAAACCCCAAAAGAACATGGAGAAAGACCAACACATTTACACAAACTAGGCCACCTAGCAATCACCAAATCAGCTACTGTGAAGTCCTACAAAGCCCAGACAAACACAATAACTAGAGGGGGGCAGCAATTGGGGGGACGAGCACCCGGGATCAGACACACATCACCCAATGCATTCTATTGCATTCGCCCCGTTTCAACACCGTGAGGTAGGTTTGCAGTGATCTCACAGCATGTGGACACCCGCTCTTCTCCTTCAGCTACTAAGACACTAATCATGGCTGCCGCAGGGAAGGCCATTGGCCGAGCACCACAAAGAAGCCATCGCTTACGGTCTCTCCGGAAGCCAAAGAGAAAAGGCAGAGTTTTTAAAGGTTAAGGAATTTAGTCATTGCTTCATATATCCACCCCTGGGCAGCTCAAGATGGGTGGAGAGGTAATGTTCTTAAAGGCTCTCTTTATCAACACACACATATTCCTTGTTGTGCCTGGCAGGCCTCGCCCAATCCAGTTAGGGATGGATCTGGTGTGTAATGTTGAGTCCCAAACCCCTGGGATTACAGGTACGGGGACAGGAATCCTTGGTTACACATAGATAGACAACCTGCATCTAATCTTGGCTTCCCCTCTGTGCCTTTCCCCTAGCCCAGCCTCTCCTAACCTTTGCACCAGCCGCTGATTCCTGTTCAGACCAATTTCCAATCTTCTAGTAAGAGATCAAGTAATGAGGCTACCCCATTAAAATCTAGGCTTCCACAAAACACCGAAGGTGGAGGGGTTTCAAGAGGATACTATGGCAGAAAAGCCAGCTCTAATCGGCAAAAATGAGGTAGTTTAATAGACTATACACTCCAAAGAGGTGTTCTCCCTGATGATAAAACAAAGTATTCCTGCTGTGCAGACCCGGAGCTCCTGCCCACTTATCCCTGAGATTGCTCATGTACCTGAGAACACAGTGCAGGAATGAGGACTGTAGATTAAAATACACAAAAATACAAACCCAGAATATTTATATTACGAAAAGAAAAAAAAAAGTCTAAATGCACAAGATACGTCATTCGCACACAGCTAGTGCAGCTGCATCCTGGAGAAAGTGGGACCCAAGGTGCAGTTTTCCAAGGGACCAAATAAATACAATTGTATTGGTCCAGAAATGGGGTGGCAGTGAGCTTAGGAGCAGCAGGTCTGCAGCTGTTCCCCAACCATCCCTTTTGCCTATCGTCACAACCTATTGCTTGGGACAATTCTCGGCACCCTATCCCAAGAGGGGTTACAGGAGATAGGATGTGCCGTACCCCTGAGATTCCCTCCCACAGAATGCGGTCGTTTGTGGTCTGAGTTCTGGTCTCATGTCAGTCTTTTCACTTTGGCAGGGGAAATATTGTTATTAAATAGCCTTCTTTAAAAGGAAAACAACTTCCCTATCCAGGCCACTTTCAAAAGCTGGAGATTCTGGGGGTGGAGACTCAAAGCATGTAGGGAGGGAATTCCCCCAAAGCCCTCATAGGCATTTGGATCAAATGTGGTTGGAGTTCCTTTGCCTCACCCCGTCCCCCCTGCCAAGAGGGAAGAGGGGGTGATGCTGTGGAACCCGGCCAGAGACACATGGCAGTGCCTGCTGCCCCCCACCCACCCTGTACCCACTTTCTCCAATCTGCCAATTGATGCCTGCTCCTTGAAACTTTCTAATCATAAAAGCATAGCCCCAGACACCCACTGTGGCTCAATTCTGGGAATCTGGGAGCAGGGCAGGGCTATGGATCTCTTCTTCTTCATCCCGAAAGTAGGCTGGTTTTCCCTGTGAGCTGGGTGCCTGCTGGGCCTTCAGTGGGCAGGAGGCCACCATATGGCTGATGCTTTGGCAGAAGTGGCACTTCTTGGGCTGGGGTGGGAGCTTGCATTCCTTGGCATGATGGTCTAGACCTCCACAGTTGTAGCACCTGGTAAAAAGCAGGATGGTAAAGTTGAGAAAGGAGTGAGAAGAGATCAGAAGCTTTTCTCTGAGTGAGGACACTTGGGCTCTTCCCTTTTGGAGACCAATTTCTCCACTTATAAAAGAACTGTGACTAGATACCTTTAAAAAAAAAAAATCCTCAATGAGGATATTTTCCCATTGATTTTTAGAGATTGCAAGAGAGAGAGGCAAAGACAAAGAGATATATTGATGTAAGAGAAACACATTGATTGGTTGCTTCCTGCACATGCCCAGACCAGGGCCTGGGCTGGGGAGGAGCCTGCAACTGAGGTACATGCCCTTGACCAGAATCGAACCTGGGACCCTTCAGTCTGCAGGCCAACGCTCTATCCACTGAGCCAAACCAGCTAGGGCTGACTAGATATCTTGAAATCCTTTCCAAACCTGTAATTGTCTAGATGATCTTCAGATTCATGTCACCTTGAAAATACTGAAATACCAAGAATAGAAACTACAGACCCCAACTGAGCACTGCAATTCAGGGGATAGGTAAGACTCCAACATACCCTTAAAAACCTAAGGAGTCTGATTATATGGTCTGTTCGAGCACAAAGCTAAGATGAACGAGACCAGTCATATGGAGACCTGGTGAAGAAGCAACAATTAATGACACACCGTCTTGTCCCCACAACTTACACTTTCATATCAGTCTCCTTTAGTTATAAAATAGTCGTGTGAGGCTAACATCGCTATTCCCACTTAGTAATTAGGCTAGAGCTCACAGAGCAAATTACTTCTCAAATGCCCTCCTCACATACTGCCCTCTTCTCGTCTTCCACATCTATAGCAGGTACCTCAACCATCTAGATAGGCTTCATTTTATTCATTTTATTTTTTAAAGTATATTTTTATTGATTCAGAGAAGAAGGGAAGAGGAGAGATAAGTAGAAACACCCGGGATAAAAGAGAATCATGGATCAGCTGCCTCCTGCATGCCCCCCACTGGGGATTGAGCTCAAAACCCAAGCATGTGCCCTATCGGGGCAGCACCGTGACCTCCTGGTTCATGGGTTGACGGCAACCTGGCCCAAGAAATGAGACAAGATCCCCTGAGAGATTCCCTCCCACAGAATGCAAGGTTCAGAGAGCTCACCCCATCCTCAGCATGTCTCCACCTTCCAATCCATACCTGTCTCCCTTTGATCTGCGCTTCTGCATGTTCTTCCCTTTTGGCCGTCTCTCACTCCCAATACAGAACACCCCACCAGGGCCAGTGACTCGGATAGATTCTAAGCCCTTGGCGGACTTCTTAAAGGTGAACTCCACTGCCTCACCCTCCTTCAGGCTCCGGAAGCCCTCCATGTGCAGTTTACTCTGCAGAAGGGGAACACGGTAGATTTTAATGTTAGTAGTTTAACAGTCTCCATCATTACATACCCCGCCCCCAACAATAAACCCATATACATATAACCCCTATTAATGCAGGAATCAGTGTGGTAACACTCCCATTTAATCAGTAAAGAAAAAGAGTCAACACAAGAACACAAAAAAAATCTATGTAACATTAACAAAGAACAATCGTTATATAAACAGATGCCATTACATTCTATACAGCTATTCTCATTTTAATTTCTAAGTAAAATAAAAGGAAAAAATTTAAACATAGCATTTAAGAAATCAACAAATATAAAAATCATAAAATAAAGCATACATGGAAATTTTTAGTATTCTTGCAACCTCTTTCCAAGTTTGAAATTATATCAAACAACTAAAAGTTGAAAGAAAAAGACAGCATGACCCAAACAGATGGATCAGAAGATTAGAAGGGAAAGACACTAGGAGAACCAAGCATTTGTGGGGAAGTCAATAGATGAGAAAAACAATTCAATAATACTGTTGAGAACATTAGCTCTCTATTTGGAAATGAAGCCAGAATCCTACCCTTTATATCATACTCATGCAAAATACATTCCAGAACTTAAATATCTAAATGCTAAAAAAAAAGAACCAAACTATAAAATCGAGACAGATAAAATTACAAAAAGCTACTATAGATCAGAAAGAAAAAAGAACCACAGAACAGAATATAACTAGGTAATTTAAAGGACAGCATGACAATCTAATTGGTTTGAAAAACACAACACCCTGACCGCTGTGCCCGGTGCGTCAGTACTGAAGAGTGGTGGGCCTGATTCCCTGTCAAGGTCAAGGGCGAGCACCTGGGCTACAGGTTAGATTTCCCCAACCCTGGTGGGGGGGAGGAAGGGCGCCTGCAGGAGGCAACCAAATGATGTTTCTCTCTTTCTTCCTTTCTCTCTCGGTTTTCCTCCCTTCCCTTTTGGCTACCTCTCACTAAAAATCAATGGAAAAATTATCCTCAGGTGAGGATTAACAAAACAAAACAAAAAATTAAAATAAAATAAATCAGCCCTAGCCAGTTTGGCTCAGTGAAGGGTTCCTGGTTCAATTCTGGTCAAAGGTACATGCCTGGGTTGCAGGCTCAGTTCCCAGTAGGGGGCATGCAGGAGGCAGCCAATCAATGATCCCCTGTCATCATTGATGTTTCTCTCTCTCTCTTCCTCTCCCTTCCTCTCTGAAATCAATAAAAAATATATTAAAAAAAAAAAAAATCAACCATGCAGCCATTTAAAAGAGTGTCAAGTTCCTGTTTTGTGCCCTGCTGCATTTTGCACATAAATAACGCCTCACACATTTTTGGATTAATGAACAAGGAGATTTTAATTATTTGACTTGGAAAAATGACCAAATGTTTTTAAAGGAAAAACTATTTAGAATAACGTATGGAGCAATCCCATTAAGATGCTGCATTTTTGTGGAAGAGAGGAGAGAGGCTCGCCTACGCCCAGCATCCTAGCCTGGCTGTAGTGGACGTCTGTATGGTTGATAGCCTGACACTGAAAAAAACAACAAAAACTGCATTTTTGTACCAAAATTTAAAAATACTGACACTTGCAAAGAACCTAGCAGCCTTCAAAAAAAAAAAAGGGGGGGGGGAGTTATTCGCACAGCCAGTTGAATGGCAATGCCCAGTGTCAGAAGAACCTAGGGCTCCCGATCTGAAGCTCACAGACCATTCCACTGCTTAACGACAATAATTACTGGAGGTGACATCCCTCCCAGACCCTAGCCAGAATATACTTCATTACAGCTGCTTCCATTTCCACTGCCAAATGTCAACAAGGTGTAATCATCATAGAAAACAAGTTTAGAGAAGCAAAAGGGATTCCTGTGCACCTTGTCCTGGGGCTGGAGAGAACATGGCTGAGTAGTGTTTTATGCTGTTGGTGGGGGCGGGGCGGGGCGGGGCGGGGGGATAGACTATTTCAAACTGGGTCTCAGGTGAAACATGCTCTTTAGCCAGATGGGATGCCTAGTTCATCAGTTACTTACATTTTTGCTTTAATCTACATGGCATTGCTTAAGATGAAACTTCCATCGAAGTAATTTAGAAGTAAATTCAGAGCACAGGCTCAGGTCCCAGACACATCCTGATTCATGAAATGCTGCTTCTGCCAATATCTGGCAGAGTGACCGTGGTCAACCACTCACCTCTGTGCCTCAGGTCCTCGGCATCTGCCAAAAGGCCCTACCGTTGCACAGGGACTACCCTGAATTTGAAGTTAGATTTGACTTGTCTTTTGAGCTGGGACAAGCCAGAGTGAACCAGGAGGTACTGGAAGTTGAGCCAAGAGTATTTTTGGCCCAGTCAATACCAGCTTCTCATAGGCTGATACACCCCCGGCTCTGCCTGTGAGTCAGCAGGTAAGTGATTAAGAACAAGTTTGGAGTCTGAGGCCTTGTTTCCTCCTTTCTAACCTACAAAATGGAAGTAAATACTAATTTTATTGTAGTGCTGAGGTTCTATGCATGAGAATTAACACATAAATCTCCACTGAGTAGCAATTATTATCAATCTCTTCAAACTGGATCAGGGTAGGGTAACAGTGGGAACCGCGTGTCAAGAGACTGGGAATTTTAACTCTGGGTTTTGATCACTAACTAGCAGTGGAAAATTCAGGAAACTATCTCCTCTGAGCTCAATTTACTGAGAACAGCTCTCCTTATCTACGCCTCATAGGTTTAAGGAGATAACATGTATGGGGACAATATGAAATTGACTGGTCCTCTCAGGTCACCCACTCCATCCCTGGAGGATCTGAGGTCTACTTAAGACTTTTAAATAGTTAAAACCAGCAGCAACAACAAAAAAAAACCTGCAGGCACCTCACCATAACCAGTCTGGGACTGGAGGTCTCTAGGGGCGGCTCCCCGCCCCCTCTGCCTCTTTCTAAAACACATACTTTGAATTCCTCTCTTATCAGATAGGTAATCAGCACGCAGCCCCACTGAGCCAGCCTTGCAGGGCCTGCACCAGAAAGGAGCCAGAAATTCTTGTTACCACCCCCTCCCCGCCCCCAACCACACACAAAGCAGGGCCTGCCTCTCTCCCTAACCCCTCCAAAAAAAGAAAAGGCTTGGGGGGAGGGGCAAGGCTGGAGCTCCCCCAATAGAGCACAGCCCCAGGAAACAAAGAGTTGACACTGGTTGGTTCTGATGGTCAGATTCCTGGAGTTCCAGGGGCTGCAGATTCCACACATCACCCCCACCCCGACCCCCACCCACCACATTCATGTTCCTTCCTTCCTCTTCATGTTGGGGTTATGGTCACTGTGTGAGAAATGGAAGTAAAGATACCCATCTCCCCTAGTCCAGCTGGCTGGTTCTGCCAAAGTTACCACCAGCAGCCATCTTTCCTCCTCTCCGACCTGCCTCCCCACACTTCCAGGGATGGAACAGGATGGTCATGACTCCTTTCTCTTTCCTCTCTTTCCTTTCCCTCCCATTCAGAGCTTCAGTCAAATTTTTACACAAGAACCAGAATTAGGGTTACTCATTGAGGTAAATTATTTTAAAAGTGATGGGGGAGGCAGGTCTCCAATCTTCCCTCCCCAATTGGTTTAACAAGGTCCCTGCC
>PVJC01041235.1:0-15456 GCA_004026665.1 Murina feae | reverse complement strand
CCAGGGCTGCGGCCGCCATCTTGCCTGAGCTAATTTGCATACAGCCATTCTGATTGGCTAGTGGGCGTGGCTTACCCCCGTCCCGGAGAAACGGTTAATTTTAATATTTTGCTTTTATTAGTTAAGATTACTTAACAAAGCCCCACAAACCCCTATTCTCATCCAATTTTTACTATCTTCTTAAAATTCATATTTCATGTTTCCTCCACGTGATAAACATAAATGGGGGTAACCTTGATTTTGTTTCATTATGTGGCAAAGGTGATGGGATATCCCCTCCATGATTATGAATATACTACATAGATGCTATGTGAGACTAATATTCTGTTCATTGGTTATAAAAGAGTCTGCTCAAGCATACTGGAGAGACTCTCTCTTGCAGGCTTTGAAAAAACAAGCTGCCATGATATGATAGGGCCTCTGAGTGGTCATATGGCAAGGAATTGGGTGGGTGTAGTCCCTGGCTGAGAGCCAGCAAGGAAACAGGGAACTCAGTGGAATAGTTCTCTAACAATATGAAGATGAATTCTTCCAAGAGAATAAATATATGTGTATCTTCTTATCTAATAAAAGCATAATATTAAAATTGAACGATTCTTTGGGACGCCTAAGCCACACCCACCAGCCAATCAGAGTGACTGTATGCAAATTAGCCCAGCCAAGATGGCGGAGGCCACAGCTGCGGGAGAAGCCACGCACCGCAGTCCAGCAGGGCAGATGGAAGACCTCTGCCCCGGGATCCAGGCCGCAGCTGCAGGCAGAAGAAGTGAGCCCACACTGCGGTCCAGGGGAGACAGAAGCTGTGCCATTGGAGAGGTGGATGGTCCAGAGGTGGAGGTGCTCCTGCTTTGCAGCTGCAGTGCCAGGGCTGCATGGGCAGCTGCCACCTGGCGGGGGCTGAGCCCTGAGCTGGGGGTTAATGCCCACTCCCCATGGAAGCTTTAATGAGGGAAGGAGGGCTGCTCCCTCTCTCTCTCACACACACACCCCCTTCTGGGCCCCCTCTCTCGCCAGCTCCATTTTCTCTGCCATAGGGGCAGGGGTCTCCCCATGGCTTCCCTGGACGGAGCCTCAGGGCCAGCCGGCTGGTCCTGCCCCCCAGCTTCCGCCTGGGAAGCCATCAGGTGGCCAGGGGCACACACGGGAAGGCCACACACGGGGAGGCCACACACGGGGAGGCCCGTGTGTGTGCCCCGCAATGATCAATTCCAGGCCGCAGCCTGCTCATCCTGCCCACTGCTTTGGCCACTGGTCTGCTCGCTCTTCCCATCCTTCACTACGGCTGGACCCCGGTGTGCGACTTTTCCGGGGCTGCGGCCTCTGCCATCTTGGCTAGGCTAATTTGCATACAGCCACTCTGATTGACTGGTGGGCGTGACCAGCCCGAAGGGATGGTCAATTTTAATACTACGCTTTTATTAGATTAGATTTCTACTTGTCTCTATTTTGTTTTCATCATGTGCTGAAGGAATTGCACAAGCACCACCCAGCCTTAAAACTCTGGCCCTGGAGCTTAAGATCTAGGTGGCAGGTAAATGGAACCATGGAACCACAATCCTTAAGCTTTTGGTGCCATCTAGTGGACATTTTCATGAGTTAACTGCCTCTGTTCAGAGTCAGGAGATACTTTCCTCCACCCAGCGTCTTAACTCACTAGGGCAATTTTGGATGTAAAAAATGTAAGCATTATGTATAGGATGGCCCTCTACCTCCAATATTTCTCTGCAGTCCATATTTTAGATGTCAGGGATATAAGAGTCTAGATCAGCTCAGATCACCACGCCTATCTTCAGAAGCTTCAGTGGTTTCCAATGGAATATAGTACAGGTCAATTTAACAGAGAGGGAAATAAAATCAACAAAAAGAGGAAAATCCTAAAATTAACTACAAATATAAACAAAGGACCTACTTGTAGACACACACTAAAAAGGAGTTTCCTTGTCACAGGGAAAACCTTGAAATTCTGGATAGCCTTCCTCTAATCAGAATTCATTTGTTCCCTGCCCATGCCTCTCTCTTGGTACTTATCTCTCCCTGTTTTGCAATCTAGTCTGATGCAAAACAATCTGTCAGCCACACTAGGTTTTGAGTGCCTTAAGGATAAAGACAGCATCTGGTTAATTTCAGATTCAAATATATTGGACACCTTTAAGAAGAGTGGTGACTTTCTCGGTAAAGGTGACTCTGAAACTTTAGCAGTGATTCTCAACCTTCAGGCCCTTTAAATACAGTTCCTCATGTTGTGACCCAACCATAAAATTATTTTCGTGGCTACTTCGTAACTGTAATGTTGCTACTGTTATGAATCATAATGTAAATATCTGATATGCAGGATGGTCTTAGGTGACCCCTGTGAAAGGGTCGTTCGACCACCAAAGGGGTCGCAACCCACGGGTTGAGAACCCACAGGCTGCAAGGGAGTAAGAACATTAATCCAGACAATCCATGCCTGTTTCCCAGTTTCTAAATTTTACCTATTTCATTCTGTATTAGTTTGACGCCAAACTGATTTTGTATTTCCTGCCTTTCTTATTTATTTTATTGATTCACATTTTGTTGTTTCTTATTATTGCTCTCCTGATAATCAATCTCAGGGTATGCCTTCTTAAATTAATATGTTGATGATTCATCTATGTTCCTTCACCCTTTTTCTATATAGCTTAAACTTCCAGCAAAAAAACAAACAAACAAAAGAAAAAACTACTATCTTGATGTCAAAAAAGAACAGCAATGAAAAACACAGCTTCTGGCCCTGGCTGGTTTGGCTCGGTGGATAGAACATCAGCCTGAGGACTGAAGGGTCCCAGGTTCGATTTCGGTCAAGGGCACATGCCTGGTTTGCAGGCTCAATCCCCAGTGGGGGGCATGCAGGAGGCAGCCAATCAATGATTCTCTCTCATCATTGATGTTTCTATCTCTCCCTTTTCCTTCCTCTCTGAAGTCAATAAAAATATATCAAAAACAAAAAAACAAAAAACACAGCCTCTATTTACTGAGCTTACTTATGTGCTACATGCTTTAACATATTGTCTCATTTAATTTTCACAGCAATCAGTTCTTACTCATTCTTCATATCTTAATTCAATCATTACTTCCTTAAAAATGCATTCTCTGACATTCTAAACTACACCAAACCTTTTAATAGATAGCATCTCATAGCACTATGCAACTCTTTCATGCTTGTAATGGCTAAAATTTCATATTTTCAACCAAATTCTAGCTTCCCCTTTTGAAAATTGATCCCTTTCAGAATAGCAATGACTACTTTTATGCATCATAGTGTCTCCAATGCTTAACTAAGAGATAAGAATTAACTTGTTCAAAACCAATCCCCAGTGGAATAAGTTCCAAAGTTCAGTGGAAACTGGTTAAGGCCCTGTTTTTAAGGCCATCAATTGTGGCCAGCTGCACAGCCTGGACCACAGCTGTCCCTACAGCTATGATGTTAGAATAGGACTAGTGCATCCCCGATCATGAAGGCTGATACAATAAAAATCCTGCCATTAATTGCTATGTCAACTGCAAGACATCAATCCCAGCCCTCACAACACCTTAAAAGATGTGTTATTCACAGAAGCATCTCCACCAGCCCCATTTATATGGTACTACCTCTGCTTTCTCCAGTTTTTGACAGCTGAGCTGGCCAAAAACCTCCACCAAGGAGTCTCAGTGTCCCATTTTTGACAAGTGTGAAGTAAGACAGATTTCACTATCAATGCCTTAACTCCTTCAAATCCCAATCATGAGCAGTGAGTCACAAGCTAAGGTTCTGCCACGACATAGCACTATTCTATCCTAATCCCTAATTATTGCAGGCTGGGGCTTGCACTCCCCTGTATCAAAAGCCTGAGCTCAAATGTAGGAGCTATCTCCCAAAGCTGATGCTCGATCCTGCATCTCTGTGCATCCCCCTAGAATGCATCTGGGCAGCCACCAACTGCTACTGCTCTGTCTCTAAATGTGCCTTAAAGCACATGAACACCGCAGCCAAGTTATGTGCTACCTTGCTGTGTGCCTTGCTAGCATGGCATTAGCACAGTGCTTGACATATAGTGGGTACCACATAAATCTCCATTCAACATTGGCTCTAATTATAAACAGATGGACAAACCACCACACCAGATAAGCATCCTCGTCTCTATTTTATAAGTAAGGGAAACAAAGCAGAGTGATTGAGTAATCTGACCAAGACCACACAGTTAGTGAATTGGTGGACCTAAGATCTGAATTCACGTCTACCAGATCCCATACAACTCATTCCAGATCACTACACTCTACTGTAACTCAGGGACTTCCCTAGGTGCACCAGGCCCTGCCTCAATTGTAAATAACAATAACAACAACAGTAATAGCCACACTTTTAAAATCCAGGCGCTTTACTATGTACTTTATTTATGGGGTAAAGTGAAGTCTAAGCCAATGATGCCAGGGAGCAATAATTCTAAATCCTACATGATTGGAAGGACTCAAGGTCTTGATAACATCCATCTACCTCACTTCAGACTGGTTAGAAAAGGGGCTCTGCGCCTGCTGGTTGGAATTTTGGGTCCTCCTAGTTGTCAAGAAGTAGAGAAGGCAGCAATAGCGGAATATAAACGAGGGCTATAAAGAGTCAAATATATCGCCAAGATTTCAAACTGGGTGACTATAGCTTGAATAAATGCAATACAACTTTCAAGTCAAACTTTTCTGAAGACTTCCAGTACATAAGCAATTTTACTGGTAAGTGGGAAAGATAAATTCCAAAGGAGGTCTGGGCTATTGCTGTGTGCAGCATGCTGGGGTACTATCATTTAATAAACCTATTGCAGTCCAGGTACTATGCTGCTTGCTTCATATGCATTATCTTATTTTAAACTTTCAAATTTTTTATGAGATGATTATCACCAATTGCACATGACAAAAAAATGGAGATCAAAACTTTTAAGAATATTGCCCTAGCCACATAAATAACAGAATGAGGATTCAAACACACGACTGAAAGATTACCTTTCTACTATAGGAAGCAGCCTCCAAATATTATGGGGAAGCCTCAATATTTTTTTCCTAAAAATTTCATAAGAGATACTCGCATTTTTTATTCTCTTGGAGCATTTTAATAAATGATAGTGAAATACATTCAATAGGATCATCATTGCTTTGGAGTTCCTCTAGAATTAGTGTATTTTTTGCCCTTGATACTCATGTTCGATGTCAATCATAAAATATTTAGACTCAGAATCATTTTGAAAGAGTTCTTCAATGTGCTACACTACAAGAAAAATTACCTTCAGAAGAAATGTCACCACAAACAGAAATTAGAGATTCAAAAAGAAATTCCTACCACCACTGGATTTCATGTGTGCACAGCAAAAGCAATAGTCTGATTCTGCTGAGTGACTTCTTAAATATGCCCCAAAGAGGAGAACATAGCAACTGTCCCCCAAAAGCAAATCTTTGTGGAGGAGGAAGAGGAAAATCACATCACCTTTAAGGTAAAGGCTAAAAGAGAGGCACATAGACCCCACACAATCTAAAGGCTGAGAAATTAGGCTCGAGGTGGGAGGAATGCAGGCAGAAAAGTCACCCCACATTACCTGGACTGGTGCAAAGGAAAGAAGTCTACCTCCAGCTCTTGGGAGAGCCCAGGGCCCACAGTAGGACTCAGGCTGTAGTCAGAGATGGAAGCTGCTCAGGCCTCACCTGGTGGGGGAAATATTCAGTAATGCTGTCAGTTGCTCCAAGGACGTTTGGATGCTCCTGGAACTGTTTTGGACAGAAGGAACGTGAAGATGGGGGTCTCCGCCGTAAGCTGAGCAGGCAAGCTCGAGATAGAGAACATAAAGGTTTCGGTTGTGAGAAGCACATTTCTTACATTGTACTCAGTGGATGAATCCTGTAAAAACCTGACTTGTTTCCCACTCTTGCTCATCATTATGAAAGCAGTTATAAACAGGAGCTCTCAATTGACTAGATCTTTCATATTTTCCTATAAAGACAGTTTTATTACATTAATATTCAGTAAAGAAATATTGGGGATTTTATATATGTATATGAGAAACAGCCTTTTATGCTATGATCTTTTGAACTCATCTACAATTTGGGCAAGTCTTTATTTCCAAATGTTTACACCTCAGTTAAAAAAATTAAGAATTTCACATCTACACAACAGAATACTATGCTTCTGTAAAAAGGAAGGAACTCCTACCATTTGCAACAGCATGGATGGAGCTGGAGAGCATTATAAGCGAAATAAGCCAGTCAGAGAAAGATAAATATCATATGATCTCACTTATTTGTGGATTATAATGAACAACATAAACTGATGAACAAAAACAAATCCAGAGACAGAGAAGCCTCGATCTCACGCTCAAACCTCAGAAGGGAAGGTAGGGGAGGGTGGGGGGAAGGGGAAGAGATCAACCAAAGGACTTGTATGCATGCATATAGGCCTAACCAATGGACACAGATACCAGAGCGGTGAGGGCATGAATGTGAGTGGGGGGCCAATGGGGGAATGAGCACACACATATAATACCTTAATCAATAAAGAAAAAAATTAAGAGTTTCAATATTTAGGAGTTTACTCTCCAGAAATAACTATTCTATTAATTGGAAAAAGTTTTTTGTCACTATTATGCTTCAAAAAGAATGTCAAAGAGAAAAAGTACACTTTTCTAAGATTTGTTTTTCAGATTTACAAATTCTACCCTTGAGGTTATGCTGAGCTAGCTATGAGAACAGTCTAGGATAGGTTCTCTTTACTGAATCAAATAGAATACGGCATCACCCATACTGATAAAAGAATAAAGCTGGGAGAATCACTGTCAAGAACAGATTTGCAACTGAGACAATTTCTGAATAACATTTTTTGAGTAGCCATTATATGTTGGTGGTATGTTAAGCTCTTTTTTTATATTAAAATTTGTGTTATGAAGTATTTTAAAATTATAGAGTAACAGTAGGATACCAATGTATACACCACAGAAATTTAAGGTGTAATATTGTCATTTTTGCTAAAAATCGTCCCTTTTTTAAAAAAAACCTATTTTTTATTGTTGAATGTATTTTAGATGTCCTCCATTTATTTCCCCCCTTTGTGCCCCTCCACCTGGCTCTTCCCCCACTCCAGGTCTTTGCCACACTATTTTCTGTGTCCATGGGTGATACATTTATGCATACAAGTTATTTGGCTAACCTCTTCCCACCGACCCCCTTCCCTCTGAGATCTGAGTCTATTCCATGCTTCCATTGTCTCTGGACTTACTTTGTTCATCAGATTCCAAATATAAGTGAGATCATGTAATATTTATCTTTTTCTGACTCGTTTATTCTCCTTAGCATAATCCATGCTGTCTCAAAAGGCATCCTTTTTTACAGCTGCATAGTATTCCATTGTGTAAATGTACTACAGCCTTTTCATCCATTCATCTACCATCAATAAATCAACAAACAAGTGCTGGTGAGGATGTGGATAAAAGGAACCCTAGTACACTGCTGGTAGGAATGCAGACTGGTACAGCCGCTATGAAAAACAGTATGGCGATCTCTCACGAAATTAAAATGGAACTGCCATTTGACCCAGCCAATGAACCCACTTCTGGGAATATATCCTAAGAATCCCAAAGTATCAATCAGAAAGAATATATGCACCCCTATGTTCATAACAGCATTGTTTACAAAGGCTAAGATCTGGAAAAAGCACCCCTTTTTAAGAAATAAAACATTACAGGATTCAGTTGAAACTGACTATTCATCCCATCTTCCTTTCCTTGTCAATGTAATATCCTGACTTTTTGTGTATCACTCCAATCATATTTCTGCTCTTTCATTAATTATACCTATATTTATGTAACTTGCCTTTGTTCCCCAAATATTTTTTATACTTACCTGTGTTGATGTGGGTGAAGTTGATCCACATTAGCTTCTATATTGAACTTCATTATAATAAACCTCAGTCGATCCTCTCCAGGTAGGCTGTTTCTACTTTTTAAACATTCAAAGAACGCTGTAAGACCCACTCTTGTGTATAGCTCCTGTGTACATGTGAAAATCTCTCTAGGTCCTCTCCTTGAAGTGAAATTTCTGGATCATGGGTTTTGCACCCTCCAATATTACTAGGCATTGCCAAAATATTTTTTCTTACTTTTTTTCTTAAATCATTTCTTAGCATTTTTTTAGAAGTTATTTCAATGCAAATTCTTTCAATCTATGGTTTTATTTTTCTCTTTAACAGTGTTTTATCATAAAAATACCTTAATAATGTGGAAAATCACACCAGCATTTTTCTTCTAAGTTTGTGCTTTTTGTGTCTTAAAAAGGAATTCTCTACCCCAGTGCCACACATTTCTTCTTCATTTTCTTCTAAGTATTTAAAAAATTTCCTCTTCACATTTACATCTTCAAACCATCTAGGATATATTTTTGTGTATGCTGTCAGTTAGGAAATCTCATTTTATCTTTTTGCAAAGAAACAGGCATAAAAAAAATCCATCCTTTCTTTTAACACTATCTCTGTCATATATCATGTTTTTATATACAAGTGGGCCTGTTTCTCGGCTATTGTGGTTCACTGGTCTATCTTTGTTGAGAACACGTGCTTAAATTACCAAAACTGTAATAAGTCATAGGCATGCACACTCCAACATTACTAGGCATTGTTAAAATTATCTATTTTTTTTATTAAATTGATTTCTAAGCATTCTTTTGGAAGGATGAGTAAGTAGAGTGAGTCCTTTCTAATTGTTTTTTCAGTATTGCTTTGGCTCTTCTTGCTCCTTATTTCACCATAAACGTTTTAGATTACCTAAATTTCCCGTAAGTGTCATTTAAAAAAAACCTGCTTCTTAATTTGTTGATAGTGAAATTAAGCTACTGATTTTTTTTTTCAGTTTTGTGCTGGGTTGGCCAAATCTTTTATTTAGTATTCCATCGTTGATCAATACAAATGTGTTATCAGGAAAGAGGGGAGGGGAGCTGTGTGGAAAAAAAAAACATGTTGTAATTTCATTTGAAGTTGTATTGATTTTCCAATTTAATTTGGTGAGGCTGAGATAAAAAGTGTTACTGACCATTTCATGATATGACTCCATTTATTTAGTCTTCTGCTATGTCCTTTAATAAAGATTAATAATTTTTCCATAAAGGTCTTACCCATTTTTACTAGATTAATTCCTGGATTTTTTTTTTTATTCTTTTTTAGCTATTTCTTACATTTGGTCTTCTGGGCCACTAACACAGCTTTTCCTGAAATTCATCTACTTTATTATCTTGTCAAAAAAATCATGTTTTTAAGAGTTGTGTATGTCAATGTGTTGCATTCAGATCTCTTAAGTACTTTGTTGTTCAGGTTGGCCTGTTTCCTCCAGTAATTATTACGTTGAATATGATCCTAATATTTTAACCTAATCCTTTCTCAATAGAGTCCCTTGACTGTGCAATTACTTTCTCTCAGATAATTAGGGAAATTCCACAGGTGTTGAGTGGAAAAGGTGTTTCTTGCCCTGAGCTTGAGGTAAAAAAAAGGAGACTGACAGGCTCCTGAGTCACCTTGGAGGAAGCCTCTCTCAACTCTGCGGCATCCAGCCCCCTTCCCCCCCTTAAGATATGGTGCCCTCACCCCATCCCCTTGCCTTTACCCACAGGAAGACCCAAGTCTCTTACACCAGGTTGAGATCCTCAGATGTTGCACTGCCAAGCTCCCTCAGGGGCTCTGAGTTTCTGATGCTGCTCACATGTAATTCCTCCACCCTCAGGGGCACAAACCCAGTTCTTTCCACAGGAGCCAGCAGCTGGCTCTAGAGCCAAAGGCAAGTAGCTTGGTGACAGGAATGGAAGCCATTAAGATCCCCAAATCCACCACTGGTGTATTTTGTACCTGTTTCTTAATAATTTGGTGGTGGTGAAAATGCTATTAACCGAAGTTTTCTGGTTTTAGTTTTGCAGCTTTATGGTTGGTTGGCCCAATCTTTAATTTAGCACTCCATCCTTGCCCAACACATATGAATGGTATTCTGGGGGGCAAGGGGACAAGAGATTCTGTAGATGCCTAAAGAAAAGGCAAAGAGCAAAATGTGGCCAGCATTATCCACTTGCTTTTTTTGATTTATGAATTGAACTTGCTTTACATTAGCATCTGATTTAAGTGGTTTTTGTCGTTGCTGTTCGTTTGCTTTTCAATACTGGGAACACTGAGATTCCGTTTCAAAGACCCCCTGAAATGTTAAGAGTGGCATACACCACTACCTCCCGCTCTTCCCCCCCCAAAAATCTAGTTGATTTGAATGGACACAATGATCCATTTTTTTTTTCCATTTTAAGTGGGCAGATGTTTGTAAAATAAAAAAACGGTATGCCTCATTTACCAGGAAAAAATGAGAAGGGAGCAAGCCTTTGGCTCAATTTCTACTTGGAAACATACAAGAAGACCAGTACGCAGACTCAAGTCATGCTTTAAAACTGAGCTTGTTGCAAGAAACGTTAACAATTCCAAAACGAAATTAAACGAGTTTTAAACTTTTTCCTCTCAAAAGAACCAAAATCGCGGGCGAGGAAGTTAACAGGGGAATTCTCAAACGGTGAACACAACTCTTCCTGGTGCGAGTCCTGGGCAGTGGCCAGAGAACAACGGGATCTTCCTTCGTCGGCTTCTCGGACGACGGACTTCGGGCTCGGCTCCCAAGTCTGTGCCAACTCAGTACCTGCTCCGGCCTCCCCCTCTCTCCGGGCGGCCCCCGAGCCGGCCTCCCCCTCGGGGGGCGCGGCGGCCCGACCGGCTGTAGGAATCGCGCGGCGGAGGGCACCCCCTTTCCAGGGACGCGGGGAGCCCGCGGTCGGCGCGGTCGGCCCGGTCGCGGCCCCGGGAGTAGCGGTCGCTCCTGCCGCCGCCGCCGCCGTAACTGTCGCGGCCGCTGTAGGCGTCGGGCGAGCAGCCGCGGTACTCGTCGTAGCGGCCTCGGCCGCCGTACGAGGGCGGGGGCCCCCGCGTCGGGTTGCCGCCGCGCGGGTCCCCGTAGCTCTCGAAGGGGTCTCGGTAGGAGCCGCCGCTCGGGTGGTCGGCGTAGTCGCGGCTGCGGCCCCCGTAGCCGTCGCGGTCGCCGTAGCCTCTGGACGGGAAGTCGTCCCGGGCGCTCGAGTGGCCGTAGTCGCGGTAGGTGTACTCGCGGGGCGACGGGGCGAAGTCGCGGGAGTCGCGGGCGCTCGCGTAGTCTCGGCTCGAGTAGCCGTCCCGGGGCGAGTAGCCCTCCTCCCAGGGGCCCAGGTAGGGGTCCCGGCGCGGGGGCGGCTCCCGGCGCGGCGGCCCCGCGTAGCCATCTCGCCCGCGCGCGGCCGGGGCCCGCCCGCGCATCCCGCCGCCGCCGCCGCCCCCACCGCCGCCGCTGCGGGGCAGGCCCGACGGCGCGGCCCTCTTCGGGGGCGGCCCGGCCCTGCGCGGCGGCGGCGGGCCGCGCTTCAGGGGCATCGGGGCCCTGGAGGAGCGCAGGTCGAAATCCCCCGAGTAGCCGCCGTCGTCGGCGGACCCGCCCCGGGACGGGGAGCGCCGCGGCCCGACACCGCCCCCGCGGGCCCCGCGCAGGCCCCTCGGGCGCCCGCGGCTGCGGGACGGCGGCAGCGGGCCCCGACGGCCGCTCTCGAACGCCGGCTTGGTGGCCTGGGCCACTTTGATGGCCTTACCATCCAGGGACTTGCCGTTCATGTCGCGGACGGCGGCCTTGGCGTCGGCGGGGCTCTCGAAGGTGACGAACGCGAAGCCCCTGGACTTGCTGGTTTCTCGGTCCTTCATCAGGAGCACCTCGATGACGCGGCCATACTTGCCGAACTCGGCCTCGAGGGTTTTCTCGTCGATTTCGGGGCTGAGCCCGCCGATGAAGAGCTTCCCGGGGCGGTCCGCTTCCACCATGTCTGCGGGTCGAGGGGGCAGCGGGGGGCGGCGGGCGGCGAAGGGACGGCAGCCCTCGGGACCTCGGAGCCGGCTGGCTGAGGGCGGCTCCTACCGGTCGGGTGGCGCGTCGCGGGAAGCCCCCACTCAGCCGGCGCCCCGCTGCGCTGGCCGGAACGTGCGCCCGGATTGTGCCGCCCGCGCAGGTTCCGCAGCCCATCAGGCTCCGGCCGCGCTGATTGGCTGGCCGGTTGCCGGGGGCCCAGGCCCCGCCTTCGGGAAGGGTGGCCGTTTGGCGATGGTCTTTGGCCCGTCGCCACGCCTCCCTCCGGGAACCTGGCCCCCGGCGAAGGGTTCCAGGCCTTCCCATACAGTTCTGCTGTGCAGTTAAAACGGTTCGATTAAACATAATGTTTCCCCCCATTCTTCTGAATGAGAACTGTCATGCATTACAATCAAAGTCACTGAAACCATTTTTTTAAACAGAAAAAAAGTTCTCTAATCAATAACAGCACTTTTAAGAGTTTAGTGATAGCCCTGACTGGTTTGGCTCAGTGGATAGAGCGTTGGCCTCCGGACTGAAAGGTCCCAGGTTCGATTCCGGTCAAGGGCATGTACCTTGGTTGCGGGCACATCCCCAGTAGGGGGCGCGCAGGAGGCAGCTGATCGATGTTTCTAACTTTCTATCCCTCTCCCTTCCTCTCTGTAAAAATAATCAATAAAATGTATTTTTAAAAAGTTTAAGGATGTAGTTTGTAGACAGAAGGCATGTGATCCTCTGCGAAAGGGGACTAGAGGACTCGGTTGATTGCTGGGACGGGAAGGAGAGGGCATCGCTCTTCGCTCTGGGGCGCAGCCTTCTTGTCTTTCCACCTTCGAAGGGCTCGCGCGTGTGGCCTTGACGCTGGCCTTTCACACAAAGGTTATTGGGCGGAAAGTCGCATAAGGACAAATACTGGCAGAACCCGAGAACAGGTGGCCCGCGAGCAGGGCAGCAGCCGAGCAGCACTAGGAGCTGCAGGTTTCACCTCCCCCATCTGCAGTGAGGAACTCCTCAGGAAACAATTATTTGGGGTTTATTCCAATAAATTACACAATTCAAATGTACTCCTGACAATGTTTTCCAAAGGGAATAACAACTTGGCGGATGTATCTTTGCTTGAGGCTTTAACATTTAAAAAACGCTTTTGAAAAACTACATTCAGGGTTTCCTGGGGCTGTTTTTTTAAACCGTAGTGTAAGTTCTTCAAAGGTTGGTGAAGTTAATAGACGTGAGAAGGCTCTGTGTGTGTGCGCGCGTGTGTTATGTCAGTCTGTTGCGGTAGCTATCCCATTTTGGTTGTGTTTTTACTTCAATGGGGAGGCTGCTAAGGCTTCAGTATTTATCACACATGAACAGCAATTAAAGCTAAGTGCATCACATCAGTTCATGCGATGAACTGCGGTAACAGATTTTTATTATGAAATCATGGTATTCTAGGCTATTTGAGATGTTACTGATTTTTAAAATATTTTTAAATATAGTGATTATTTTTGTTTGCTCAGACTTAGAAATTTTACATTTCTGAGCTTAAAGCATATTGGCCTATGTAGGATTTTCTCCCTCATACTGAGCTGGGGAGATTTGTGCCTAAATTTCTTTTAGTTTTAAGTCTTCCAATTTTTAAAATTTTCTCCTTGGATTTTTGTAGGATATATACTTTTCTAAGAGCTATCTACTTTTAATTTGAAATTTTATTTTAAGAATAGATGTTTTGCTTTTCTCTTTTTTATGATCATCTTGTCAGAAGTTTATTTTTTTCAAAGAACCAGCTTTATTATTTGCTGATCCTGTTTTGATTTTATTTGCTGCTATTGCCTTCCTTCTTTCTACATCCTTTGGATGAACAATTTGTATATTTTGTTCTAAGTTTTTAGGTAAGACACAGTGCAGAGTTTTTTAAATGTTTTTTTCTAATTTTTGTATCTAAGTTTAAAATTTATCCTATATGGACTAGTTAACAGCATGGCCTGAGGTGGCAAACATAGTGGTTTTTTATTTTCTTCAGTTTTAATTTTAACTTTATTTAGTAAATAGACAAGGCTTTATTTTTAATAGGTTCCATTTTAATTCACAGCTAAGCTATAGGCAAATCCAGAAACGAATATGTAGCTTAGAAGAGAAGCAACTTAGGGTGTTCTATTCTAATTTTAAATTAATATGTGTAAATTCCTAGTTGTAACAAGACTTTTCTTCAGTCCACCTAGGTTCAGATGTACAGCATAGTGGTTAGACTTTATATAACATATGAAGAGATGTTCCTGATAAGTCTAGTACCCACCTGGCACCATACATCGTTATAAAAATATAAGCTAGGTTCCTTATGCTGTACTTTACATCCCCCTATTTTGTAATTGCCAATTTGTATTTCTAAATTTATTCACCTTTTTCACCCATCTGCAACCCTCCATCCCTCTAGCAACCATCAGTCTGTTCCCTGTATTTATAAGTCTATTTATGCTTTGTCTATATTCATATGGTATTTGTCTTTCCCTAATTTATTTCACTTACTATAATACCCTGTAGGCCATCTATGCTGTTGCGGATGGTGAGATTTCATTCTTTTTTATGGCCAAGTAATATTCCATCGTGTATATGTACCATGGCTTTTTTATTTAATCATCTACTGATGGGCACTTGGATTGCTTCCATATCTTGGTTAAATAACACCATAATGAACACAGGGGTACATATATCTTTTTAAATTAGTATTTTGGATTTCTTTGGATAAATACTCAGAAGTGAAATTGTGGGTCATAAGGCAGTACCATCCTCTCCAAGGCACTAAACATGTGACTAAGGTCATCTTGAGGCTTCCAGGGCAACCTGGCGGTCGGGTGAATTCCACAAAGGGACTAAGGGATGTTCATGCAGAGCATGAGAAATGCTTAGCTGAGCCCTTTCTGAATTCTAATCCACCAAGTCATGACATATATTGAAGTGGTTGCTACTTGAAGCCATTAAGTTTTGGGGTTGTTTGTTACACATAGCAATAAATTACCCAAACATTCTTTTACAGAAAATTTTTACTGTGCTTCCTTTCTGGCAAACGGAGGGACCTGTTTTTCACTCTAACCCCAATATATGTGTCTCCTTTTATCTTCACAACAGGCTACAATGTTCACTGCAAAAGTGGACTCCCATTTCTATCAACTCTAGTAGCTTCTCAAATCTTAACGTCCCAAAGATTTTCCTGGGAAATATTTCTAAGGCCAGTTCCTAGAACCCTCGCCCAGATAACTCTGATTCAGTAAACATAGTATGGGACTCAGGAATCTAAATTTTAAGAAACACGCAAGTGATTCTGACAGAGAGGTTCCAAGAACATACACAGGAAAACATTCATAAATCACACCAGAAATGGCAAGGCTGGGAACTGAGCCACAGTAGTGGGCACAGAAAGAAGGGAAGCCAAGGTGCTCTTCCCTGCGCCACCCTCCAAGCCCATTCCTAGGCTTCTCACACCTGGATTCTTGAGCTCTGCCTCCAATTAAAAACAGCAGGGTGCCTGGCCAGCATGGCGCGGTGGTTGAGCATCAACCTGTGAACCAGGAGGTCA